>JABUQX010019636.1:0-12500 GCA_015478945.1 Trachelipus rathkii | reverse complement strand
TTATAATATATATTATTAATATATATATATATATAATTACATATAATTATAAATTATATAAAAAGCAAGGGACTTTCAAGGATAGAACACAAGCACTCATGCTAAGAATTATAGATAATTAAAGATTTCAAACTTCTGCAAAATAACGACGACGCATTAGTACAATAGCATAACTTTTATTACTATAAAACCTTAATTAAGTAACATAAACATAATTTTTGAACACGTGTTTTACAGAGGGTTAAATATTTAATTTAAAGATTAGCCTTATGTGATAAATGCTTGACTAAATAGTAGAAATATCACCAGCTCAATAAATAGAAACCAAAATAGAAATCACCACAAACAGTAACACGGCATAATAATATATATCTCATCTGATATTCGGATTCTATGTAACTGAGCCTCCTATGGGAACGGGTCTAACTTTCCTTCCTTTTATTGCAGCTGATGTCACCGTTTCTTTTTCTGTTTAGAGAGTGGCAAAGAGAACACAACACTTTATCTAACAACTTTTCTATTCGTACAACACGGTTAAATAATCTAAAGAGAAATAAAATAATGTCATTAGAGGAGAGAAATCTATGAGATAACTATTATTACTCCATATGGTCTAAGTGAATGATAATTGAGTTAAAAACTTTTTATCCACATCCTGCAGAAGACGTCTAAGGCAATATTCTTATATAGCCTACGAACTCTATTCAACAAGTGTATTTAGATTTGATGAGTACGTTCTTTTTAGTGGTCAGTAATTATCATATATTATACTTACGAAAGATAAGCAACTCTCAGTAGATAAGGAGTACTTACAGAATAGCTTTGGTTAATAGAGCCAGAATATGTAGTATATAACGAGAATTATAAATTTATTCAATGACATTAAAATAATATAAATCCTTTTTCAAATTGGAATGGTAGGCTTGGTGAGAAAGAAGTTTATATGATTGCTAGCGAAAAGCATTGTTCCATACTCAAGCACTCCATACTCGATACTGTCACTTCTTAGGTAGAATATATATGCCTACGATGCTTCGTACATATATATTAAATAATAAGAGTCTTATATAAATATTATATTATTATAAACTCTATTAAATGGATGTTATTTATATGTTTATCTATAAATTAAGCTTTAATATCCAAAATTATATATTAATATAATATATATTATTATGATTAATATTATATTTTTATTATTAATATATAGTATATAAATAATTATTATTATAATAATTTATTTAATTTATTATATTATTATATATATAATTATATATTATAATAGTAATTATTATTAATATATTATATTTTTATATATATATATATATAATAATATATATATATATATATATATAATATATTGTTCTATTTTATTTTCATATACCTAATTGTACACGTTTGAAATTATACTTTTGTATTTAACTATCAATATCTGTTTCTAAATATATCACCTAATACATACTTAAACTATTCCGCATCCAGCATTCCGACTATTAATTCGCCGCGATAAGTATTATTATATACTCAATATATCCGCTGAATATCTTGTCGAAGATTCGCATTTGGTTAAATAAGATTTCTACTATCTCCTTAACAAACTCCAAATAATAAACAATATAACTCTATCCTTAATTTATGAAATACTTATAAATATCTTGTAAAACTTTAATCTAAGACTATAATTGCTGAAATAAAAGCACTATATCACAAAAATGGACTTTTGTAATCCTCTTCACATTATTTCAGGACTCAATAATATCCGAGATTACTCCGACTATATTTAAATTATTGGGTGTGTATCTTATTTACCATTCTATGATATATTATAAGGAATTTTTATTTCTGCGTAACCAATATGTATACAAAAATCTTAAATTTACAGCTCAGTATTCTCTCTCTGATGATTATATTTCATAATGTTAAATCTAAAATAGTAATATTCTCTTCACGAGATTGACTGATTCGGATCTAATGAACTGAATAAGCTTAAATAATTTCCTTATTAATAAAAACGTATTTTACTCACGAAAAAAAAAGAAACTTATCGATATGTTACATATATAAATATATGCTGCGATATTTTAACGAGAAAGTCACAGCCAATAATCTTCATATTGTGTACTTTAAGCAATATTATCTACACAACAAACTCGAACTCGAAGCTACTATAATATTCAAGCGTGAAGAAGTAATGGCGAAAGCCGATTATGTTACACTCTCAATTTGCATTTATTTTTATATTCTATTTAATAGTGATTTGATAGGCCGAATATTGTTGCGCATTATTATGCAACTGACCTATGAGATCTTACTTCGTACGAATAGACCATCTATATTTTTGAGAAACAGCTCCGCAGTTGATAATTTTACTGTAACAAGTGAGAGCTCAGTATTACATCTGTTATATCAAATAATTGGTACATTAATGATATTAACACTTTACATTGTTTGCTATCACTAAACAAGTCACACGTGAACTCTGAGTACTTTTATGTACATTTACTTGTGATGGGCTCAAATCATTACAGGCACTCCTTACATCGTAATCTTGTAAATATATATAGAAACATTAAACATTTAAGAAACTTTATGAGATAACTAATATATACGATAGGTCCTAACATGGACCTATATAGACTTATCTACCAATATGTATAACCCACTAATTAAATACATGTACTATTCAATGACTAAATTCTACAATATAACACCATTATAGATGAGCTATGTGAGTCAAAGTTCACTTATACTATATAATATTCTATCACATATAAACTTTAGTATACTTAGTTAAATAAAAATAAATGATTATATGCAGATACCCAAAACCATATCTCAATATAATAATATATATAATATATATATAATCCTTAAATAATACAAATAAGTTATTAGTCACTACATATACATTATATATATATTATAACATTATATAACTAACTGTATAACTAATAATAAACCATGAGCCAATTTATGCTTCGTTCTATATAAAATACTCTAAGTAATAACCCAACCCAATCCATATGCATATAATTATCAACTCACTATTCATAAATGTTGCAATCGAGTTACACTTCAACAACATATCTTATGGTAAACCATTCCAAAAATATTATATATACAAACTCATTAATGCTACTGTAATAGAAATAATCAAGCATTTATGAGCTATTATCATTTACTTTCTAAATTTCATTATATTATGCCTTAATCTCCCGTCCTAGTAGCTCTACTATTGAAGACATATATTTAATTCTACTCCTATATATTAATATCATAATAGATGTAAAAATAATTTAGTTAGAGACTTGATCATGTCCTCACATCTTTAATAAATCGACCTTATTCTTAACAGAAAACCATTCCTATAACTCTTCAGCCTTAGCCTACATATTACAATCATACCTCTCCACGCAATATCTCACACATATAGAGTCATCACTTTGGTGTCTTTACGTTGCACTGCGTTACTCACCGTGTTATCTTAGCAGGGAACCGAATATATTATTGTACACAATACTCTATTATTGCTGAGGTGACTACTAGGCTTAATCATGATGATCTGCGAGCTTATTTATCATCGTCATTTTCTCTTTGATAAGAGAGACAGATCCGGTATCACTTGCGATTGTGCATTAATACGTTAAATTTCTATCAGTCTCTGCTTACCTCCTTAAGCCTCCACGAAACACTGACCAATCTACCACTTGCGCATCTATTTATAAATTTAGTTATCAATATCACACTCTATAAAATCTTATTTTCTATTGGTCCACAGACGTAAGACCAATAATCCACCCATTATCGTATATATATCTGTATAGTAATAAATCATTTTATATTATTGTAAGTTAAACCTAGGTGTATAAGATAACACTGTGAACTTTATATTTAACTATTTAAAATTCTACTTGCCTATATACTGATCTGCTACACCAAATAGATAAGTTTATCATAGATGCACTGTTTTATTAGAATCTATATAACATTCCATTATCTCTATCCTTATCAGAAAGGTAGGTCCCTCACTCTCAATGGCAAACCTATTTTCCGTACAAAGTAACTCTAAGAACATACCGTGTGAGGATCTCAACATGTGCCGCGTAGTTCAATACATCACACACGATCATCATTTACTATTGCAAGCTACCGCAATAGTGGCCCCTCAGCAACTGATACACCTTGTGGAGCCACAGCAGCCATCATTACACATATTTCATGAGATTATTGACTATATCAATTTATATGTACCATCACTAGATTTCATCCTACAACCATCTTTTTAATCCAACCAGTCTAAATACTCCGCTATAACTACATTGCAATAACTTCATCATCAGCCTTATGTATGTGGGAAACATTATCAAAAGCTTTGCTAAAGTCTATATATATTATATATATCACTGGATCTCTCACTCTCCAATGCAGTCAGTTATAAATTTATATCCATTATAATTTACTATAATAAAAAGGTTATGTCATGATAACCTACCCTTTCTTAAAACTATGTGACTGGAAGTTCAATACAACCTGTATCATTCTATAAATATAAATTATTCTATATAATGAACCTTTACTAAGTTAACATATTTTTCAAGAACTATTATCAACTCATAATGTTTAACTAAATCATAGTCCTATTAATTTCACCAAAATTTCACTTACAACTCTTATCTTTTTAAAATAGTACATAAACATATGCGTTTTACCATCATCTGTACCTCATCATAATAGTTATATAGTACTATAAAATAATCAAAACAGCACACTTGCAAATGCTATGGTACATACCCTCCTTAAGTATAATTATCTACTATATACTATACCATTAGGACTACTGTCATCTATTACTATTGGTATACATCAATATAATATGTTCTAAGTAAACGTATATTTAATATCATTTATAGTATCAATTCAAATATGTATAGATCTATTATTATTACAGCATACAAGAACTTATAAAGTCTCCAAAACTATTATTCTAAATTCTTTCCTCATAAACACTGAAGCAAATAAGCATTGAAAATGTTGTTGACCAACTTACTTATATCTGAACTCACTAATTTTCATCAATTTTAATTGAAATTGTCCTATTCACTATTTTAAAATTTATATATAAAATCCAAATAAATATTATCTTATCAGTGAGTCTATATTATACTATACTTTATCTAAATTAATATCTGACCTTCATATTCATTTGACTACTTTCTTATTGACTGGTTAAGTTCGCTTCTATTTTTCCTATAATTTTATCTAAATATAATTATTCTCAATTACTACCTTGTGAAATATTTTAATAAATACACTACCTGACTTTATCACTGATTTATTCATAGATATTATTATCTTACTTAATATATTCACACCAATAATACAGGTTATTTACTTATCGCCTCACCTAATTAGTGTTTATCTATTAAAACATACTGACTAAATATATCATATAAAAAATTTAGCTATATAGCTAAATGATCGCCAACATATGATATAAAACTATTTTTGAAATAATATTTATTTTATTATATTTAAACTCTTTACCCCAGTCAGTTATACTAAACCTTGTCTCGAAATTTGAAACCATTAGTTCATATCTGTCAAATGAATTATTATTATCCTTCATATACCATTGACAAATTAGATAGTGTCAATTTATACACATAAACAGCAATTCTACAAATTAGAGTTAAATATTTTTACTTTCTAATAATGTCACTCACCAAATTTCTAAACATCAAGCTCCTTTATTTTCATACACTACGCAATACATATCAATTTCGTATGAAAGAGTACTGATATAATTCAATAGGCATCTTTGTACGATGATTAACAATGGACTCACACTGTACGTCACAAAATTTGGTGCATATCTTAGAGTGCTTACTACAATTATTTATAATACTGAACTACTATGTCCCGATTTAGTGAACAAGAATGCCCTACAAATAGAAGCCATTAACAGATTAAAAATTAAAGATCATACCCTTATATGAACTAACCTTATTCTTATTACTTAATATGCCAAATGCGTATCAGAATTAACTCAACGAGTACACATGTTCGAATACAGCAAGATTTTCAAACAAACTGTCACAACCGCCACACACTTGTCGTACTTTTTTCACACATTTCGTACATATTTACCGTCTAAATTGAGACTTGTCTCTGCAGGAACGGAGATACTATAAGAATACTGAGCCTCACATATTTCTCTGATATATTATAAGTAAATGAACACGATAAGATATCTACCCACACCGATTCCTACCACCTTTCCTATAGGAGATACGTTTTATAATAAGATCAAGTCAATATATGTACAAACACACTTCGACAGTCAATTGCCCTTAGCTTAATATAGTAAAAAACTGCTTTACTTAGCTTCCAACAACAGTCTTTCGTCTTACGCGAGTAGATACAAATTGAAGATAACTAACTCTATTATCATGATATTCAGAAAGTATATGTCTCTCGTAGGCTTATAATTATTCAATTATTACTCCAGTTGCCTTCATGCCTATTGTTTAAAAATATTGCATACCAAGATTACTTGTGCATATTATGAAATAGTCATTAACTTATCAGTCTATTCATAATTTCATTATAAGTCTAAACGAACAATTATAGTTAAAGGAGCTCATTATGATAGGCTAACATGATTTATTTACTGTCTACACCATCTTAATAATTGTATCAACTTGTAATTTACATAAATCTTCTAAAATATAAAATATCCTTCGCACTATTACAGTTACCATGGCTGTAATTGAATCGCACAACTCTACCACATTTAGCCGCGGATCACTCAACCATCCTACTAGTTTTTTGATGCTACAAGACCAAGTCTCCTACGACCTACTTCAGCAGATGTACCCCAAATGCATCCCCGTCTACGAATCAATGAACTCTGCATATTTTGCTAGACTGCAAAGAGGATCTTTATCCAGAGAAATCACTCTCAACAAACTCCAAATATCAACGAGAGATATTTATATGCTCGAAAGATAAGTATAATTGTCGTAATCCTATTATAAGTACATTTCTACAAGAGCCTCGCCATATCCCCACGCGCAATATCACGTAACTTTCTATTACACATTTTACATTCCAATATAACACGTAAAATTACCCAACACTACCGATAGAACCTTCTATGCCACAACCGTTCAAGAGCTCTTATCAATCCTTTCTCAATCTAGAAATTAAATAATCTCTATAATTCATAAGTGTATCTCTTCCTATTCACTATAATATCTTTTGCTACCACTGACATTGCACAATCAACACACTTATGAATCAAACTATTATTAGATATCATCTCTTCTTAATACATGACATATCCACTGAATATCGTATAAATACTTCAAATTGGACCTGCACAACATAACTCTCATCGTTTATTTATTAATTCTTACTATTATTTAGAAAAGTCCTATCAGTTATCTATATTAATTAATAGATCTCCAATTAGCAATGCTAATACAGTACTAATATCCTTATAGTAAATAAATCAACTAATTCCAATAGTCCATCTCTATATCTCCTCCCCAATTGAGAGACAGCAAACCTGTATATATCTAGCATATCACATATCTGACTGACTTTATTCAGAGATTACTTCATATTTAAATTATGTTTCTATATTTATTATTAACTAACTGATTCATATTATCATTCTGCTACTAACCTAATTATCAATACTACTATTAATATCATTATTCACTATACTTCTACATCCTTACCTGTAGCTTATATAGTATGATAATCACATATATATCACCTAGATCTATCACCTAATTATACTCACTACTTCCACTCCTCGCCTTACATCCCTTAACTAAACTTTATCCTAACACTTCCCTTCTCTTCATACAACTCTAAATAAACTATTTTCCTTCAATCATATTCAATATATATTATTCACCGTCTGCATATCTCCTTCTTTAATCAACACTTAATATTTATCTATCAGCATTCTAAAAACACAAAAACAGGGCTAACTAATTAAACAATTCACCTCTCACCAGTATCCCCATACTAGTTGTCACCAAGATACATATATATCAATACTTATTTATAATATTATATTATATTACATAACTTATTTTATAATAATCTAACTTTAATCCCTATTAGACACAGCGTTTCAGATGTGTTAATTTCTAACTATTAAAAGCCTAAAAAATGATATATAACTGATGCTTACTGTAACTCAAATCACTCATAATTGATCAGAGTTTAAAATTATATTTAAAACAAGAATATGAACAAACAATAGTTCACATTCGTAAATTCTAAATTAAATTTATTTTAAAGGTAGGCCTAACTTTGAGTATGCGTCTGGACAACTAATTAGAGCTAGTTTGACGATTTCAGAAGCTCACTCTAGTAATAGTGAATATATAGACAACTGTGCAGCTGAGAAAGAGTGATAACTTTTGTATTATATTCTTGAATAGTACTAATTTATATAAGATCCAATTAACTCTCGAGCGAGGATACAAATAATTATCAAACTGAAAGGAAAACCAAAAAATATAACGCTATATAAAACGTTAGCACGAGAGATCAGATGAAATATCTAATTAAAATTAAAATTATTACATATAATATATAATAAATAATCAGATATAATAACGCGTCTAAAACACAGAAATAATCTATATTAAATTACTAAAATAAAAACCAGAAAAATCATTATATAGAACATCTGTGTATTGTATCTATCGGAATATCAGGGGTTTATAGGCTATCAAGCTTCATGAGCCTATTCTCACAATATGTGAAGTTATGCTAAATTAATTATAAGAACTGACTTAAATAATAATAAAATAAAACTACAAATTTAATATTATATATTTATAAATACCACTATTATATTAAAATAATAAAACTATACATTTAGACACTAAAATATATATATACAAAATAAATATATCAACAATATATTTTACACAGTAAAATAGGAAAGCAGTCTAGATAACACAACCTCTTTACCGACTATACTATTTTTATAAAGTATTAAGTCTTAAACATTCATACCTAAAAAAACTCTTGATTCATCGTTGTACGTAAAGAGCCTACCAACGTTTGATTCCATTATGGTAATAAGGTTGACTATACTTAAGTTTATTTTAAAAATATATATATTAATAATATATTAATTATAATATATATATTAAATAAAATGTTATATTAATATTATTATATTAATTAAATATATATATTAATAATTATATATATATATATATATATTATATAATACTATAATATATAATATATAATTATATAATATAAATATATAAACTATATATATATAGTATTAATATATAATATATATATATTATATATATATTAATATATTATGATATATATATATAATATATATATATTATATATGATAGATATATTATTATATATATATATAATATATATATATAAGATATATATATATATAATATATGAGATATATATATATTATTAATTAATATTAATATATATATAATTAATAATATATATAATATATATTTAATATATATATATTAATATATATATAAATATATATATATAATATTATATAATAATATATATATATAGATTATAATATAAATATATATAAATATAATATTATTATTAAAAATTAATTATTATAAATATTTTATATATTTATATATAAATATATATAATATATATATATGATAATAATTAAGATTAATATTTATATATATATTATATATTATTAATATAATAATTATAAAAATTAATATATAATAATATTAATATTATTATAATTAATATGTTGTTATAATTAGGGTAAAGTCAAGCATAGACTGAAAAATTTTATGAAAAAAATTAATCCCAAGTATAGGTTTGAGAGAAGTTTAAATTAAAGAAACAATTGATTAGCTTTTATATATATATTATAAATTAATAATAAATCTTATTATTCTTAATATTTATAATATATAATTTATGATTTATATAATAATAAATTTAGTGAGAAAGCTATATGATAAAATCAGTAGTCTTGGAGCTAATAGTATTAGAATGAAGTGATGACTAAGCGATGGAATCTATTGAATCTATATACCTTACTATGAGTAAATATGGGAACGTATACAACGTGAGGATATATATTTTTTATATTATTATTAAAAAATCCATATAGTAGATATTAGAATATGATGAATATATAGAAATATGGTAATATTAACTTTATAAAAGAAAAAGTTATGATTATAAATATTCTTTTTATAGATTTAATATATTTATAGTATAATAAAAAATATAATAATAATATAAAATATTAATAGAAAAATAATAAATACTAATTATGATCCCAAAAATATAGTAATTAGAAAATACACATTATATATAATATATATAGATATATATATAAATATATATAATTATATGTATATATACGGTAATTATATATATATATATATTAATATTATAATCAAATATATTAATTATATTTATATATATTATTAAGATTATATACCGATAACACTACTCAACTACCTAATAAGACTACTCATACCTATACCCCCCATACTATAATCAAATATCACCATCACATATATACACTCAAACCCTCACACATAACCCGTAGTAATTAATACCACACCAACACCACTATATATATATATTATATATATATTATATTATATTATTATATAGATATTATATATAAGTTTTATCTAACTCAAACACCTACCTAAATTACCTATCAGCCCAAAGAATTATAATAAAATAAATAACAAATATATATATATACATAATAATACTAATAAAAATAATATAACCTATATAATAAGTAATCAACACTAATAATAATAATCATAAAACATACTTCAACAAAACTAATAATATTAACAATAATATTAATACAATAATATTAAACTAATAATTAAGATATATATACAACATACTAATATACTATTAAATAAACAAAACTATAAATATTATCAACAATAATAAACCGTATAAAACTATAATATATACTATAATACTATATAAGTAATATATATAACGCGCACTATATACTATAAGTATTTAATATATACTAACATATAATAAATATAAATTATATTATATATATATAAATATATATATATAATATACTTAAATAATATATTTAATATATAAATACACATATATATACATATAATATATAACCTATATATATAATATATAATAATATATATATAATTACATACACATATATATACTACTTTAATATATATATAATATATAATAGTAATATATCAACCTATAATATATTAATTAATAATATATTAATATATTAATACTAAATGGTTGAAGAATTCAATTGCTAGATATTCCACCTTAACCTAAATACCTAAATCACAATCTAATCAATATCCATATAACTAATAACCTAACTCTAACCTAACTTATGGTGTAGTAATTTATCTCCAACCCTAAATTTAGCTATATTATGCCACTTTTCTAATCTTAACCTATCTTAACCTTACCTTACCCAAAATAATTTGTTAAATTGCAAGAAAATGTAATATGAGGCTTATGTTATATATAGATATAGAGTAAATATATATAGATATATATTATATTAATATATATAATATATAATATATTATTATTAATATATATATATATATAATATATAATATATATATATTTATATATAATATATTATATATTATGAATATAAAATATAATTATATATAATATTATATTATTTAAATATTAAATTACAATTGATATAAATATATATATTAATAATATATATAATATAGATTATATACATAATATAATATATATATATATATAGATATATAATATATTATATATATGATGTACTTATTTTTCATTTGGTACTTAAAAGTGTTTCTTTATTTAACGAAAGGACTTTTCTATTAATATAGTGAAAAAAAAATATAACGATATGGCTAGTAAGCCCAATAAGTAATGCAGAAATAAACCTTATTTGAATGATAACATGAATTTTTGATCTATCGATGGACGTAATTATCTGATGTTTAGATTTTAATAAAGAAAATTCCTTATAACTAAGAATTATCAGAAAGATGAAGAAATAACGATATATAGTAGTAATGAACTTGAAATCATAAACCAGTTATAATGATATTTGAAAAGATGATGATCGTATATTATCAGATGATGTATATATATAAAAAACCTATCCTTAATTATCTACGAACATCTAGAAAATCAGAGAGTCAGGATATATATATATATATATATATATAACGTGAGAGTAGATATGTATTAGAAAAAAGATATCTACATTAATATACTAGACTACGAATTCATAGATATTTCCATACTATACAGGTTGCTAAGCTAAATAGATATATTGAGGATACAGGGAATATAGTACTTAATATATAGCATTACAAAATATTCCAAACGTATATTGATCTTGAAAAACTTAATGGTATATATTATTATTTCAAGTATATACATATTCATACTCTCGTCGCCAATCC
>JABUQX010019635.1:32500-34936 GCA_015478945.1 Trachelipus rathkii | reverse complement strand
GTGGCTTGACCATCGCTTAGTCTGTTATACTGGTGCGGTGTTCCGTACACGGTTCTGGTGATCTACTTAACTCCAAACTTTATTCCCTACTTTTCATCATCGATCTCCTCATCTGTACTTCCAACTCTGTTCACTTCTTATGGCCAATGACTCAACCCTCCATTCTTCTACTGCTTGTGGGGATGACTACTATTCAATCTGCCTAGTATCCTTCATATCTTTGCTTCTATAAGTTTGCCTCTCGTCTTCTAGCTTTGCCTATTCTACTCGCTTGTGCGATCTCTGGATTGGGTAATTTTCCTATTGTCACCCAACCTCGAAATACTTCACTCTCTCCATCATAATACGCTCAAAACTAGCGCGACGTCCAACGTTGCTATTTTTCCTTATTTTCCTTCGAACGGCTCTTAACATCCTCTCGACTCCACCCCACTCGATGGTCTGTTGGTGATGAGCAGTGTTATAATCAACAAATTTTATATTGGTAGGAAGCCAGTCAGATTATGTTCTACGTGTGCTAGATTTCGTGTGGAGTGCCATAAGCAACCTGCGTGACGCTGATGTTATATGCGGTTGCTTATTCTTAGTGTTTTATTTGCTGTCCTGAACATTCCTAGTTATACATTGATAGGGCCTTCACGATTATACGACGTCACCTGGTACTCACGATAGGTGGCGCGCGCGGTGCGCGACCGGCGCTCACTCACACTAGGTGAGTCTCACAACAGCTAAGAGACTTAATAACACCTCGCTCCCCATACTTTCAACTCTTCTTGCCCTCTATATCTCTGCTGCGAACGTGACGTTGGCGAGCGTATCTCTTGTGTCTAGTGAAGTCTATCTACGGCGGACGATGCTCTGGAGTGTGGCAGCTTCGCATTACCCCCATCTGAAGGCGGTCGCCCACCTTGAGCATACAAGAGGTGCCATGCTCTCGCAATGAATTTTGCGTGAGTATTGAGAAACCCCAGACTTGTTCGTTGTGGTGGCTCTTTCTTTCCAGCTATTCCTTCCAGCTCACTTCTTTCTGTGGAACTCCTTGCCTTCTTCTGTGGGTTCCAAACCCATAATTGAATCTTCCTCTGCCGTTTAAGAAATCCCAGGCATATAGAGCCTCCACGGCTGAGAGATATCGTCTTAGCTGGAGATTGGGGTTGTGTATTCTTGTTTTACTTTCCGCCCCTCCTTGAAAAAGGGCTCGCCCGTGAGTGGTGGTGTTAACTGTAAAAAAAAAAATAAAAAAAAAATAAAAATATATAATATATAAATATAATAATATATATATAGGGAGGTGGGATAATATTATAACCCCAATTCCGGGAGCGGATAGATAATATATATTAATCCCTATTTTATTAATAACATTTATATTTTGTATGAGGGATAAAATATATATATATATAAAAATATCTATACTTTATTATGATAGTAATAGCGTAGCTTATTAGGTATTTTACAGTATTACGGCTTAATACTAAGAGAGAGAGAGAAGAGAGAGACGAGAGAGAGAGAGAATCCCCTATTCCATCCTTGATAAAAAATATTAATTTTAAAAATCTTATTTGAAATCAACAAATTGGACTGAATAGTTTTTGCCTTTGTAATATATATATATATATAATATATATAAAATATAGATATAACTACAAAATATTATAATATAGTATATACTATATATATAGTAGTATAATATGGCTAATTATATCCTAAATAAGTACACTTATACCGCTACTCATTATATATACTACTATATATATATAAGTAATATACTAGGAGGGTATATATAGGTAGTACGTTTATTGTATATATATATACCAGTATAGGTTAGTATTTATATTATATATATACTAATATAATAATACCTATTATATATGATATATTTTTATATACTTATATATATCATATATAATAATATATATATATATATATATATATAAGTAAGCTCGGCGCTACACACAAAATGCAGGCAAAAACGCAAAAAAAAAAAAAAAAAAAAAAAAAAAGGTTTAACAGTAATTATATGATAATAAGAATCATCAGCAGCAATTAAAGGAATAAAAATTGTGATTAAGATTTTACACAAATGTAGTTTTTAAATTGTCCAGAAGCATTTTGTTCGAGTATATATATATACTATAATATAATATATTATACTACTATTATATATATATATTTAATACTATATATATATATATATATATATATAATATATATATATATATATAATAATGAAGAATGAGGTAGTGGTGGCAGAGGAAGGTGTTAGAATGATGGAGAATTGAAGAGAGTGAAGGGTGCCCTACTTATTATATGCGAATGATTTTGATTTGTGTGGCGAATCTGAAGAGAGTTTGAGACGATTGGTAGAGGGGTTTGGCAGGGTGTGTAAAAGGGGGGGGGGTTGAAATTAAATGTAGATAAGTGTAGGGTTATGGT
>JABUQX010019635.1:22500-27500 GCA_015478945.1 Trachelipus rathkii | reverse complement strand
AAATTTTCCACTAAGCCATTCACGTTTGGTGAGCTAGCCGTTGTGAAAATTTTATCTATGCCGAGTAGGTTACATACGTCATTAAATAATTTGGCAGTGAATTGGCTTCCTCGATCTGAGATGAGTCTTTTTATTGAGCCACAAAACGGAAAAATTTCGCCCACTAACACATTTAATACCGAGTCGACCGTTGCCTGTTTAAGAGGGTAGGCGAAAGGGTACTTACTAAATCTGTCGATAAAAACAAGCAGATAATTGAATCCCATACTGCAGGGTAACTTACACAAATCCACATGAAGAGTATCAAACTTCTCCGAGACCTCCTTAAATCTGCCGAATTCTGGAGATATCCTTCTAACGCTCTTATTTTTTTGACAGACATCACAACTCTGAATAAATTTCTTTACTCTACTATGCATAAATCTGAAGGCAAAATCCGCTTTCAAGATAGTCAACGTCCGTTTAATTCCCAAGTGATTTGTATTATGTATTTTCTCTATGACATCATCCACCAGATTTTCCGGTACTAATATTCTAGCTGTGCCCGTAGAGATATCAACCGCCAAAGACAGCTCTTTGCCCCGATGGATGAATTCCTTGTAGCAGGCCTTCAATCCACTAGTCTTCAGCCCCCTTATTAGGTCCCTTATATAACCATCAGTCTCCTGTTCTATAGCTATTTCTCTTGAAAATTCCACCACCATGCATGAATTTTTTCTTTCATTCTTCCAATTAAACCCTTTTTTACTGTAGTTATAGTATTACTTACACAATCCTCAAGTCATTATTATTACCAGCTTTCGCTACTGATATTATTGCGCCACTATTATTATTAATACTAAACTTACTCACATTAAATACTACTTCCATTATCGCTTTTACTATTCATTATTATTATTATTATTATTATTATTATTACTACTACTACTACTACTACTACTACTACTACTACTATTACTACTACTACTACTACTACTACTACTATCGCTTTTATTTTTATTATTATTTTTCATTAATATTATTATTATATTATTTATTTCATTATTATTAGTTATTATTTATTTTTATTATTATTATTATTATTATTATTATTCATATTATTTATTATTATTATTATTATTATTATTTTATTATTATATTATTAGATTTTATTATTATTATTAATTTTCATTATTATTGATTATTATTATTATTATTATTATTTTATTATTATTATTATTGATTATTATATTATTTTCATTATTATTACCGCTTTTTGTTATTATTTTTTTATTATATATTATTATTATTATTTATTATTATTATTATTATTTATTATTACCATTATTAATTATTAATCAAAATATCATTTTTATTATTTTTAGTATTATATAATTTATTTTTCATTTTAAATTATTAATACTATTCTTATATCATTATTTTTATTTCTTTATTATTATAATACTCCAGCAATTTTGTTCCTTTAACGTACGATTTAAAGGGCTTAACCCTTCCACTACGGTATTCAGAGAATTCCATCCACTAAACTCCTCCTCCAGTTGTAACTCCGTCTCCATGGTATTTTGTTTTGGCCACGCCCACTCCCCATTTTCTATACAAGCCAGTTGCAATTGCAACTCCCCAGCCTCTATGATTTTATCTCTTTCGTTAGCCAATTCTGTTAAAATTATAAATTATCGCCAATTTATTTTTAGCCTTAGAGACCAATTTAAATTCAATGTCAAAAAAAATTTTAGAAATTACAGTTAATAAACTTTATTGCCCGAATATTTATTGAACTTTTTCAGCACTTCTTTTTCGTAATAAGCCGTGATATTAACCCACCTGTTACTGGCTGCAGATATTGACTCTCCTCATGCCGCAACATTAAATAAGGCATATAATTGTTTGTTAAACTGTTTATTGAGCATAGAGTAACTCCTAACCAACGTGTGGTGAGTGCTACTGTCCACTCTCAGTGAGCTATGAGTACTAATAAAGCGCGAAATCTTTGTCTGATTTTTTTCTTTTTTTCTCCCTAATGTGCCTGGCTATAGTTAAGCTCAGCTTACCTTTCGATATATAATAGCTAATACTCAGTTTTTCAATAGGTAATTGATTCATAGGGTGGCTACTCACCATTGCCGCACTTTTTAGCTTCTTAGAAATCGGCTCGCTCAGGCTTCGTACTCGCCCAGGGAAATCCGTTTTATTGGCGGCAGGGTTTTTCCTTTCAACATTTTTTGTCTAAGGGTAGGCAACAATTGGGCGCCCGACCATATCATTCGGCAGAATTATAAGACCCGAGTGAAAAAGCCCTAAGCCTGTTTGATTAAAGTTGTAAAATCGGTTTTGCAACATTCAGCCACAATGCATCGATTTTCGCCCTTACTTGTAGTGCTTAACCCGTCCTTTCTCGGCAACATTGAAACCTAGAAATGTCGTTTCTTCCGACTGCAAGTACAACAATTTTTTTGGGTTCAGATAGATTTTCAGTATACTTTAATCTCTCCAAACTTTCTCCAACATTGCAACATGCTCTTCAAGAGTCGAACTGGCAATTAACGTGTGTCATCTAAAATTAAACAAAAACGTTCCTTCTAAATCTGCCTAACAAGCATTGACATAAAGCGGCTGGAAAGGCACTGTATGAACACTTAGAGAGCGAACTAAAGACGAAATCAATTAAATGCAGTAAGAATTCTACAGGAAAGTTAATGTTGAATACTTCTGTTGTTCCTCCAGCTGAACTGGTATTAATGGAAACGCTTGCTAAACGTTCTAACCATTGTAATAATTGCATATGTTGCAATTGCAATATAATATCCTTAATCGTTGGGTAGGTATAATTGTCAGGGTTGATTGTTGTGTTTTAAATAACTCAGTATCAACGACCCAAACGAACCCCTCTGCGTCGACTTTGCAAAAAGCTAGTTGTGGGAAAACGCCAAGTGCTTCTTCCCCCGCGACGAAATTGACCCCCGCGTTCCAATAATTTATTGATTTCCTCCCTTGCTTTCTCAAAAAGATGTGGGAGCTATGGTTCTACTCCTCAATTGTATCGGCGATCCATTAACAGTCACATGGTATGGGTAGTTTGCCTGCCAATTAAAAGTAATTGGTTTAAACGATAATTAGATTTTCTTTCTCTTCTCCCCTCCCCTCTCAACAGTGCAATCTTTCACCCCCCTTTCAATAGTACAATTCTAACCCCCCTCCTCCCCCTCCCTACAGTTTTCGTTACTATCGGGTTGTGAGCGAGCAGAAAAATTGTTCTCACAGCTGTTAAAATAAGCCCCGCCTCCTTTCTTCCTGTACTTTGTACAGATAAAGCGCCATCTTTTGAGTTGATCATTCTTTAAATTTAAATTAGGTGCTTCATAAGGATTTAAGAACAAGACTTGATACTTCCTAATTAAATTATTAACTAATTCGTATTCGCAAAGCGCGCAAAGCGGTATATTTAAAGAGACAGCGGCTAGTGGGAGGATAGAGTTTCGAACATGCTCCGAAAAATCGAAAGCCTATTACTAAAGAGAAATACTCGTTTCGTGCTGGAATCTAAAAATAATTGGAGCCTAAAGTCTATAATGAGATCGTGTTCTTTGAGGAAAAGGCCATTGCCTGAGAACATTAAATTGATATCTGCCGCATTACGCATAGGCATGCACATCTGGATAAAATCTATTTAACCCCAACATCAACTTGTGATTACCTTTTATCATAAGATGTTCATGCAGGCCAGCCATTTTGCGGCCCTGCACTTCCAATCGGGCCCCCGTCCTATCTAATTCAGAAGCACTCATAAGGTTGAGGCAATGCCGCAATCTAATAAATAGAATTTATGATAGTTTGTCGGAA
Source organism: Trachelipus rathkii (assembly GCA_015478945.1). Lineage (NCBI taxonomy): Eukaryota > Metazoa > Arthropoda > Malacostraca > Isopoda > Trachelipodidae > Trachelipus > Trachelipus rathkii. The sequence goes on along the minus strand of JABUQX010019635.1, from coordinate 23,660 downwards.
ATGAATAGGCTAAATCACTATTATATTTTCTAACAGCCTGCAACGATTTCAGTAGAGTTGCCAGAAACTTCCACTACAGTATTACCAGATAAGTTACATGCATTATTTCTTAAAATTAATGATTCCTGCTTATCGAAGGAAAAGAATCTCCTTCATCTCTAAAACTAATACAATTCATCTTCAGAAAGGGGATTTCGCCCCCTTCATTAATTACAAATTCATTTTTATCATTATTTTTATCAACAAGTATGGAGTCACAAGTCTGAATCGCCTCCATCCCCGCCTTCTCCCCAATGATCAAAGTGGGGGAGCAGGTCGACTCCGAGGGGGGAAACAGCAACTCATTCACAAGTCTATTGCTTTCAAAAGTCACAGAGTTATTATTTTCAATACAATTATAAGAATTTACAAAACCGTTATTGCCATCACTATGACTATCATTCCTAGTTCTACAATCATTATTATTATTATTGCTATTATTGTTATTAACCTCATCATGCGTTGAGTTACAATTTAAAATTGAAGATGACTCTACTCCTACCGACTCAGTGACAAGCGACTTCTGTGGGGGAGGGGGTGAATCACTAGGAATCCCCCTCTGCCCTTGATCACCCTTACAAGTGATATTTCTAGTTCCATGTTTAAATCTATCTAAATATAATTAACATTTCATTCATACCCAGATTAATCATAATTACAATTATACTAAAAATACCTATTACTATTTATTGGCCATTAAATTAGCATGCTCATATTATTATTAGAATAATTATTATTACATTTTTATTATTTTATTTATAAATTATTATTTGTTACAATTAATATTTCGTTACATAGCATATTTTACAAAATCGGCCCAATACAATAGGTTACTGATAATTGTCTATTAATTATATTACGACATATAAATTTCTACTGTTCATCATGATTCGTTATAATAAGTATTTACTATAGCTTAAATTATATTCCCCGCCCAAATTTTGATTTATTATACAGAAAAGTTACAGGGCGTAAACATCACAAAAGAGGTCATCTACTCACAAAAGCGTCGTTCCCCCAATATTCCCCCCATCTGGCCGCGGGAGGTTCGCCTCACGGACCAGCTTCCATTTTTTGAAAATCGTTGACGTTTCTGTTTGTGGGGGATGGAGAGATTGCCG
>JABUQX010019635.1:0-5000 GCA_015478945.1 Trachelipus rathkii | reverse complement strand
GTAGGTAAATCTTGCGTGTGTAAGTAAAATCTGTCTGCTGAGAGTTGAAGGTAAATCTGTGTGTGACTGTGTGTGAGTTGTAAATGTAAGTGGTTCTATGGGTAATGTAAGTGTCATAGCTGAATGTGTTGTATAAGTGTCAATATTGAAGTGTGTGTGTGGTGTATAAGTGTAAGTGTAAATGTAAGGTCTATGGGTAAATGTAACGTGTCATAGTGGAATGTGTGTATTAAGTTCATAGTGAATGTGTGTGTAAGTGTGTGTGTGTGTGTGTGTGTGTATGTGTGTTCTAAATAATAATAACAATAGGCATGAAGTAAATAACACTAAGTAAAATAATAAAATAAAAATAAAATTTACAATAAAAATTTTATAAATAATAATAAAATAAATAAAAATAATAATAAAATAAATAAAAAAGTATTAAAACAAAATAAAAAGAAAAATTAATGTTAATAAATATATGAGTTAAAAACAGTAAAGCAGAAGTAAAAGCAGTAAAGCAGAAAGTTATAGAGCAGTTAAGCAGAAAGTTAAAGCAGTAAAGCAGAAAGTTAAAACAAGTTAAAGCAGAAAGTTAAAGCAGTAAAGCAGTAAAACAAAAGCATTCATTAATCCCTTAGGTGTTAGGTAAACACGCTCTATGATTTACTGATTTACGCTTTAAGGTAATGTAATGTATTGTGAGTTAAAGCAGATTAAAGCAGAAAGTTAAAGCAAGTTAAAGCAGTAAAACAAAAGCATACTAATCCCTTAGGTGTTAGGAAACACCTCTATTGATTTAATGATTTACTCCTAAAAGGAATCTATGTATATAAAATTATGAGTTAAAGCAGTAAAGGAGAAAGTTAAACAGTAAAGCAGATAGTTAAAGCAGTAAAGCAGAAATTTAAAGCCAGTAAAGCAGAAAGTTAAGCAGTAAAGCAGAAAAGTTAAAGCAGTAAAGCAGTAAAACAAAAGGATACTAATCCCCTTTGTTGCTTGGTAACACCTCTATTGATTTACTGATTATACTGCTTTAAGGTATGTAATGTATGTGTTGGGAGTTAAAGCAGTAAAGCAGAAAGTTCAGTTAAAAGCCAGTAAAGCAGTTTAAAACAAAAAGCATTACTAATCCCTTAGCTGTTAGGTAAAAACACCTCTAGGTTGATTTACTGATTTACTGCTTTAAGGTATGTAATGTATGTGGGAGTTAAAGCAGTAAAGCAGGAAGTTCAAAGCAGTTAAAACAGAAAACAAAAAGCATACTAATCCCTTAGGTGTTAGGTAAAACCTCTATTGATTTTCTGCGTTTACTGCTCTAAGGTATGAAAGTATATGTTTTTTACTAAAATTTCGTACAATTGTAGTAAAATAAAATGATTATATAATAGACACTGGTTTTTCTTCTTACATACAATTTTTTAAAAATTAAATATATTAAAAAGTATTAAGTAAAAAATATAAAAGTGTTGTGAGGTTACGTGTAAGTGTATCTGGTGTGTGTGTGGGTGTGCTCCGTGTAAGTGTATATGCGGTTTAGTGTAGTGCCTATGGAGAGTGTAAGTGCTTATAAGTGTCATAGTGTGTATAAGTGTCATAGTGAATGTGTGTATAAGTGTTAGAAAAATACTAACTCATAGTAGGAAGTATCCTAGCAGCTTGTAATATACACCAATCGAATCCTCATACCTTATATCCTAGGGGTAGACACCCATATTAGGGCTATTCTAGGCTCAGGGGAGGCTAGAAAAGGCTTGAAAAAAGTGGCACTCAGTTGGCACTATGTGGCACTCACTTGGCACTCACTTGGCACTCATTGGCACTCACTTGGCACTCATTGGCACTCATTGGCACTCACTTGGCACTCACCTGGCACTCATCTAATACTCATAGAATAATCATAGAACACTAATAGAACATCCCTAGATACTTCTTACGATGATTGGGAACCATCAAAGCCATCAAAAAAGCTACAAGGTCAAAAAAGTTACAATGCCAAAATTGTACCGTAGAATACAAAAGGGTTGACCGAAAAATTTGGGTTCTCAAAGTTGTCCTATGGAAGACCAAAGGGTTGGTCGAAAAATTAGGGCTGCCTAAAAATTAAGGATGGCCAAAAATCAGGGTGGGCCAAAATTGACCCATGGAAGACCAAAGGGTTGGTAGTGTGTTTGTACGTGTGTATAAGTGTAAATGTAAGTGTCTATGGGTAAATGTAAGTGTCATAGTGAATGTGTGTATAAGTGTCATAGTGAATGTGTGTATAAGTGCCATAGTGTATGTGTGTATAAGTGACATAGTGTGTATAAGTTCATGAGTTAAGTCGTCTATGGTTAAATGTAAGCTGTCCTATGGCAGTAAATGTAAGTGTGTAAGTAAATCTGTGTGTGTAAGTGCCATAGTGAATGTGTGTGTGTAAGTGACATAGTGTGTATAAGTAAATCTGTGTGTGAGTGTAAGTAAATCTGTGTGAGTGTAAGTAAATCTGTGTGTGAGTGTAAGTAAATCTGTGTGTGTGTAAGTAAATCTGTGTGAGTGTAAGTAAATCTGTGTGAGTGTAAGTAAATCTGTTAAGTAAATCTGTGTGTGTGAGTGTAAGTAAATGATGTGTGTGGCGTGAATATATATATATATATATATATAAATATATATATATATATATATTACATATTATATAATGTATATATATATATATATATATATATATATATATATATATATATATATATTATTACCACATAGCCTCTTAATCCTGAGGTAATTGGTCAGGGAAAGTATTTGTATGGTTTCTGACCAAGTGAAATATATATAAATATATATATATATAAATAAATAAATAATATATATTCTATATATATATATATATATATATATATATATATATATATATATATATATATATATATATATGCAGTGAGGCAAGTAGAATCAAGCACTAAGATCCACGCGGTCAATATATATTACCACGTGGACAGATGGTAATATATATATATTAGATATATATATATATATATATATATATATATATATATATATATATATATATTATATATATATAATATATATATATATATATATTACCATCTGTCCACGTGGTAATATATATTGACCGCTGGGATCTTACGTGTATACATATTTGCATATTATATGATATATATATATTATATATATATATATTATATATATATATATTAATATATATATATATATATATATATTATATTATATATATTATAATATTATATATATATATATATATTATATATATATATATTATTATTATTATTATTATTATTATTATTATTATTTTTATATATATATTATTATTATTATTATTATTATTATTATTAAAATTCTTTATTAATCATGTGGAGCATTAATAGCAAGAAAATGCATTCGAAATGCCTGCGCACGCAGACACAATTTTCATACATCCTCTCCTCTCTCCCTCTACCTCTCTCTCTCTCCTCGTAAATATATATATATATATATATATATATATATATATATATATATATATATATATATAATATATATATATATATATATATATATTATATATATATATATATATATATATATTATTATTATTATTATTATTATTATTATTATTATTATTAGGCTTCCACGGCACGCTTAAATTGACCTGATTTCAAAATATCTCATTACCAGATCTCACATTTAGATCTGTGGACTAAAGGTCTTAAATTTGCCCGAGTGGTGGGTATTCGTATCCTTTCGGTGGCTATATATTTTGATTTATGAACGGATAGAACGCGAAGCGGTGAAGACGATAAGGCTTGAGGTGGTAAGGAAGGTTAAGAACAGATAAAAAGGGACGGTGGAAAATCGTGGCATAACCACGTGGGCGCAGGTGTGGTTGTGTGTGTGTGTGTGTGGTGGGTGGCTGTGTGTGGGTGGCTTGTGTGTGTTGTGTTGTGTGGTGTGCAGTGGTGGCCGGGACGGTATTGGGGACGGGGTACAAAGGGGGGATGGGGATACAAGGCCTGGCGGATGTGGAACCTACGGTTCACGGTTGGGAGGGAACGCGCCGGGCGGAGAACGCGGCTGCAGAAACGCGGCGGGCTTGCGGGTCGCACCTGCGTGGTGCTGCGGGATCGAAACAATAGGTTAAGACATTCAAAAAAGCGGCTAAGCCCCTAAATGGAAACTCAAAAATTACCGTGGGCAAAATTGACCCATGGTCGAAATAAAAAAAAAAAAAAAGAAAAAAAAGAAAAAAAAAAAAATAAAAAATTAGGGTGGGGTATGTACAACGGTTGCTGACGCAACCGTTTGGAAGAAAAGGTCAAGGCCAAAAAAAGTCAAGGCCAAAAAAGGGTCAAGGTCAGGTAAAAAATTCGAGCTCAAAAGGTCAAGGTTCAGGTAGGTTATGGTCAAGGCCCAAAACCTAGGATTCTGCGGGGCCCCATGTCATTTTCCGTCCGGAAACCCAATCCCCTACTACTTTATATATATATATATAATATATATTTAATAATAATATATATTATAATAATATATATATATATATATATATATATATATATATATATTATATATATATAATATATATATATATATATATATATCACGGTTGGCTCAGTGGGCTAAAGAGCTTTTTACGGACGGTTAGGGTTAGTGGTTCGCTTCTCGATACTAGCCTTTATAGATACGGCAATATGAAAACGAGGCTAGGCTCGAACATCCCTAACCAGGCACTTACCTGAAATGTTCTTTTGTAACCTAAATTAATTACTCAGTTATATTGGTAGGTGATTAATACACTAAACCAGTGTACCATACCTACTAAAATAAGGAAAAGGTTTTTTTTTTTTTTGGTAAAAATGAATAAAATATTCTTACTTTTAAATCTAAGAACAAAAGTTTTCTTTCAATAAGAGCTTAAAAGTTTTCTTTTAAAAACTAAACCTATAGACAGACCTAAGAAAAAAAGCAAAAATTGGCACCTATAATTTCTACTTTAATATTTTGTTTCACTTATGATGTCGCTATTA
>JABUQX010019634.1:60000-62290 GCA_015478945.1 Trachelipus rathkii | reverse complement strand
AGAGAGATTACCCACGTAGTTCGGGTATACTCGTTATGAATTGAAAGCTCTTCTGCTCCCTGTGAGTGATGGAGCATATGGAGTCTCATTTCCCTCTTCACCGCACCGAGCCACATTGAGCATTTCAGACTGCGAGTCACCATCCACTTCGGACCCTGTTCAACGTTTCCTTCATTTTGTTTTCAGTCACTGCGATGCAAATCCAATATTTGCCCTTTCGAAATATAAAGTCCTATCACTCTCCTCCTTACGATATACGTGGACCTGCCGCCATGATTTATAGTTCCTTTGCAAATTCTATGTCCCATATGATTCATGACATTTCGCCGAAAGATAGTAGAGGCGTTTACGGGATCACGACTTCTCGCGAAGCATATTCCCGGGGCAAAGATTAGTGGTAGTGGGAGTTCCAGCCTAAAGCCACAGTCACCGTCCCTTAGTCCCGCATTCTACACCGTAGGACTATACGATGTGGGCAATATCTCTACCACGCCCACACATAGGAGATATATGAGTACGCAGAGATGAATGTAAGATGTTGTGCTAGAAGAGGGGTGTGGGCATAAGTATGTTGCTTATGACATTATGTGGATAAATGGACTAGTTTTAAGATATGGCCTGGAGCGGATGAGTGTGTGAAGAAATAGTGAGCCGCAAATAGAAAGGCGAACCATTAAAATGGGAGGTAATTTTAGCGTTATCCGGAGTATTATATAGTATATTATATATATATATAGATATAGTATATACATTATATATATATAGTGATATATATATATATAATTATATATATATATATATATATATATACATTATATACTATATATGTGTGTGTGTGTGTGTGTAATTAGTCCAGGATCTTAATCAATTAATAAAATAGTGACATCTCTCGGAATTTCGTTTTGTAGTGTAGCGGGTCGGACAGAACTGTTTGAATATGTCGCATATCATTTGTTCCTGGTCCAGCTGTTATTAGCCCTTTCAAGTCCAGGCTAAGTTTGAATTCGACGCTGTCATCTTTACTGGAATCATACATTACGGTATAGCGTAGTAGTACATTCATATCGATTTTTTAGCAATAAAAGATTACAAAGCCTGGGTCAAGTTATTCGTGGATCTAGATCCGAGCTATGACAAGGATGCCTATCTTGAAAGAGGTGTTAAATTGACCATGAACTGAGCAATCCCCAATAATGTTTATTTGTGCTTTGGAACATTTCATTCCAACCCGGATCAAATTGTAAGTGGACCTCAATTGCATGCCGAGTCTACAGTGGGTGACCCTGGCTCTTTCAGTCTCCCACGATGTATGAGAAAAGTCCAGTTTGGCTCAGTTACACACCTCTTCGCACCTGCCGCAGTAGTTACAAGCAACAACTACCATCAACGGACCTTTTTGTGCAACATCGGTCCATACTCCAAACAACAGACCCCAGCCACAAGCAAGCATTAACCTTAATTTCGATTTAAAAATTTTTATATATTATGTTGTTCCAAATATTGATGCAATTTTTATATGCAGAATTGATACCAGTTATTTAAATACAATTAATTTATTATTATTTATTATTGATTGTTTATTATCATTTCTGTAATTTAGTAATTATATAACTAAGGTATCGTGCATGCCTTTGATGTTTTTGCATTCGCCAACACTGGTCCGATGTAAGGGGGTATACGCCGTGTTAATCAGCTCACTCCAATAGATACACATACCTACCCATGTCGTCTAGGTTCCAGTCACGCACAAATAAGTCTCAGTACGGCACTTTTTTACTGGTAATGGTCCTAAGAATTTTCTTAATTGCAATACTGACTCGATTTCCTTGTTTGTTTGTTCCTTTTGTCCACCACAATAGGCCTTTCACCCATCCTTGTTCCGCGCTTTCATTTCGCAAGTAGCAAGCCTGATCTGTGGCTCCGTGGGGGCAGATAGAAGCCGTCTTCCCTGCAGACTCCACAGAGCTTCAAAAGTATAACCTGCTGTTGGATGCCCTGCCAGAGGGCCCCCTCTTGAAGGTAAGAGATGCTCTGGCCACAGCATCCGCCTCTCCTGGCCCATACACTTCCCTAAAAGAGGTGCTCCTTGCACGCCTCTCATCTTCTATGGAGGATAGGTTGGAGCAACTCCTGAGGGGAGAGTCCTTAGGAGACAGGACCCCTACAGAGCTGCTTTCTAGGATGCTCTCACAGCTCGGGGATTCCCTATCTCCTAGGGAGGAGGCCATACTCCGGCAACTTTTCGTGAAAAGGTTGCCCCCACAAGTTCAAGGCATAGTGGCCAACACTG
>JABUQX010019634.1:45000-55000 GCA_015478945.1 Trachelipus rathkii | reverse complement strand
TAGTTATTTCTTTTGGCTTTAGTGATATTTAAACTGTAGTTGGTAAAATAAATAGGTACAGGTTTGTAAGCTAATAATAATTTAAAAGTAATGTATGTCTCTGTGTGATAAGCTGTGGGACTGTGAGATGGGTGAATTATGTGGATAGCTGCCGCTAATTATGTGTTTTGAAATGCAAAGAATGTGCTTTTTAAGGAAAGGAGATGTGCAAGAGCTGAGTGAAGATATGGCATGGATTGAAAGAAGAAGTAATTTGAGTTGAGAAAGGATGGGAAGTGTTAGGAAAAAAGCTAGTAGGGGATGTCGAGGCGAGGAGGTAGCGGGACCTAGGCGTAGACAGGAATAGTGATTCACCTAGGCAGGAAGATGGAGAGGGAAAAGGATAAAGTATTGAATAATAGGTCCTGGCAGATGAATATAGAGTTGTAGAAAATAGAAATAATAATTTAAAGATGAGGATCTCGGAAGTTAATCAGCCTGTGACCTGCAGAAACTGGTTCGAACTGTCTTCACAGATGGGGAGGAGATCAGAGAAGTGCCAATGTGGTAATCGTTGAGTTTTTCTAAAAAAAGGGAAAGACTGAAACAATGCTAATTGGAGACTCTAGACACGATACCTAGACTAGGACTTTTCAAAAGGATAAAAAGAAACGATTGAGAGTATGTTATCCAGGTGCCAGAGTGAGTTAATATTGTGTATAGGATAGATAGAGAGATTGATTCTACAAATGTTGATTCAGATGTGATTTTGCATGTGGGTAAAAATGATATAGGACATAGAAGGTAGAAAAATTAATAGCAGATTATAGGAGATTGATTCGGAAGATGAAGCTAGTGGGAGAAGGTGCATGATTTCTGGGATTTTACCTAGGTTAGGTGCAGGTCAGGAATGGGGGAGTAGGGCTTTAGGTGTAAATGAAAGGGTTAGGAAATTATGTTTTTCAGAAAATATTAGGTTTTTGGATTTGTGGAAAGAAGATTTTCTGGATAAAGATCTTTTTGCAGCAGATGGGAGTTCACTTGAGTCGTAAAGGGTGTTGGGCTTTTCCAGTACCAGTTTGGAGACTTGTTTAGGACTAGGTAAAGTTGGGGGTGGTGGGCTAAATCTATATATCAAATAATAGCAATGGTTAACATATAATAGTGGGGAGATAAATAAAGCTAGTGTTGTTACAAGTTCAAATAATGATGATGATAATAAAAATAACAGCATTTCGAGTATCAAATGTTTTTACACAAATGCTCATAGCCTTAGAAATAAAAAAGATGAGCTGATTAGTTATAGCTACCATAAATGAGAATCTAGACATTATTTGCATATGAGGCATGGGTTAATGAAGAATTATATGGAGCCTCCTTTCAGGAATATGAAATAGACGGATAGTCACTTTATTTATACAAGCGTAGAGGAAAGAAGGGTGGTGGTGTGGCGCTTTATGGGGTTTTAAAAAGCAATATTCAAATCTATATTAAATAGACTGCACTTTAAAATGAAATCATGAAACATTGAAATCAGTGTGGGTGATTCTTAAAAATATACAAATAAATCATTTGAATGTGGCTTTTTATAGACCTCCTGGCCAGAGTCAGAATTTAGACGCAGAAATTTGTGAAAGAGAATAGAGACAGCTGCCACAATAAAGAAAGAAGGTATTAGTCATAAGAAGGGTGATTTTAATTTCGCAGGCATTCTTTGGATTCCATTGTCTATATGGACCAATAGTGTTCTGGCATTGCATAAAGTTGTATCCTAGATACTTTTTGACGCCAGATGGTCCAAGAACCCACAAAATACGATGCACTACTAGACTTAATATTCCAACTAACGATGAAATATGGTGGATGAAGTTTAAGAGTTGAGGAGAATTTAGGACTTAGTGACCATAATATAATTAGATTAGATATGAATGTATCTGGGCCCAAATTGCAAGTTAATAAAGAAAAGATCTTAGATTTTTCGAAATGGCGATTTTACCGAAATTTTCGAGACATGCTTAGTACAACTAACTGGGAATAAAGAGTTTAAAGACAAAACTGTTTTATCATATGTGGGAACATTTTTAAGCAAATTTTAATGATAGGTTCAGGTCAGTATGTTTAAAAGATAAACCCATTAGGTGGCAAAAGAAAAAACCTGTTTGGTGGAATTAGAGAGATAAGAGAGAAAATTAAAGAAAAGCGTAATATGTTTTAAAATATTCAAAGGTAGTAAATAGGGAAGATGATTTAGAAAATTATAGGAAAAATAGAAATCAACTTAACCAATCAAATAAGAAAGGCAAAGAGAGGAGGGCAGAAATTAATTTAGCAAGGATAGTAATAAGAATCTGAAGAAGTTTTTTAGCTTTTATAAAATTAAAAAAAGTAAGAATAGGACAATTGGTCCAATTAAAAATTGATGAAATTTAGTGAGTTCAGATAAGGAAATGGTCAACATTTTCAAATGCTTATTTTTCTTCAGTGTTTACTGAGGAAAGGATTAGATAATAGTTTGGAGATTAATAGTTCTGTTTGGGCATGTACAAATAGACCTCTAAAGAATTGAATTTGATGTAGAAGATTATAAACGTTTTATTAAGATCATATTGACCAAGTAAGCTGCAGGCCTGATGTATATATGGTGAATTTCTGGAAGAGGGTAGTACCGAAGCATTGCAAGGCAGCTGTTTTTGATTTTTAGAGATCTGTAACATTTTGGTGAGGTACCAAGATGACTGGAAAATGGCATATGTTGTGCTTAATTTTTAAGAAAGGTAGTAAGGAAGATTTGGGAAATCATAGGCCAGTTAGCTTAACATCTCTGGTTGTAAGGTTCTGGAAAAGTTAACTGAAAGGTCATATAGAGAATATTTAGAAGATACACAAGTATTTGTGTAATCGTGCCTCAGCAGACGGTTTCAGAAAGGGTAAGGGTCCATGTAGACAAAACCTTTGAGAAATGATTTGGAAGACATTACTGGGTATCGACTGCGTAGGCAGCAGTCAGACGAGAGGAGACGTGATCCTAGTTGATGATTATGGTGTGTATATGCACGGATTTAGACTTTAGTAATACGTTGATTGATTAAGGTTCCCCACATAAAGGCTGATGAAAAAAGTTTATTGAATGTGGTATTGGTGGTGGGTACAGGTTGGATTAAAAGAGTGGTTGCGAAATAGAAAACATGTGTGTACAACTAAATGGGAATAAATCATCATGGGATAGGTGAAGAGTGGTGTCCCACAGGGTTCAGTGCCGGGGCCACTATTTGTTCCTCATATATATAAATGATTAGACCAGGGACTTAAATGCCAGGTTTCTAAGTTTGCAGATGATACTAAAAGTGGCCACCTCAGTTAGGAATAAGTGAAGGATGCATAAAGATTCAAAATGATCTTGATAAACTTCTTGGGTGGGCAGATAAGTGGCAAATTAATTTTTATAGTAAAAATTGTAAGGTTCTTCACCTAGGTTACTCAAATAAAAGTTTTAACTACGATATGAATGGGGAGTGGCTTGAGTCTGTGGAGCAAGAAAAAGATTTAGGTGTGATTAATAAACAGTAATTGAAAGTAGCTAATCAGTGTTGGGAAGCTAGAAATAAAGCTAATAAGAATGCTGGGCCATAATAATCGGCAATGTTGTTTTACAAGAGCAAGGAGTATAAGTAAAACTGTATAATAGCTATGTGTAAGGCCAGTAATAGAGTATTGTGCACAATTTGGGCGACCCTTATTTAAAGAAAGACTTAATGCGCTAGCGAGAGTGCAACGTAGAGCAACAAGGAATGATTTCTGGGTTTTGAGGGTAAGGAGCTATGAGGAGAGGCTGAAGGAGTTAGGAATGTTTTTCTGTAGAAACGCGATTTCTCAGAGGGGACATGATACAGGTCTAAAATATTTACATCTATTTGATAATAGTAGAGACCAATAAATATTTTTCATAGTAGAACATGAACAGGTGACCAGGGGGCCATAATAAGAAGGATATGGAAGAAGAAAGCATGCCACCTTGATATAAGAAAGCATGCATTCAGTATAGGGTTGTTAAAATTTGGAATAGTCTGCCAGAAGTAGGGTTGTTGAGTGTGACTCGATTTCAACATTTAAGAAAATGGTTAGATTCCGTTTAATGGATGGGTTGGGTATCATTTATAATATATTGACGAAGCAAATGGCGGGTTTTTAGTTATAGCAGTTATTGTTTAGATGGCATGTGTGACCATAACTTAGTTATTAATGCATGTGGAGGTTTGGGGTAATCATATTTATATATCAATTTGTTTTGACTAGCAAATTGAGTGGATTTGTAGTCTTACAAACAAATTGACAAGCCCTAGGTGCTTTGTGGATTTGGCATGAGCATGTTTGGGGAGTGGGTTGACTGGGACAGTCTCGATAGGCCCATGTGGCTTTTTTACTGTCTCTATATTTCTAATGTCCTAATGTCCTATGGACAGGTGACCAGGGGGCATAATAAGAAACTTAAGAAGAAAGCATGATCTTGATATAAGAAAGAATGCATTCAGTAATAGGGTTGTTAAATTTTGGAATAAGTCTGCTACAGAGGTTGTTGAGTAATGAACTCGATTAGCAAATTTAAGAAGGGTTGATATGAGTATACATGGATGGTTTTTGGGTATCATATAATAATATTTAAGACTAAACCAAATTGGTGAGTTTTTTAGTTAACAGTAGTTATTAATGTGACTGCATGCATGACCATAACTTAAACTTAATTAATGCATGTGGATGGTTTGGGTATCATAATATATTTAGACGAGACTAAGCCAAAATGGTGGATTTGTAGTTACAGTAATTTTGACAAGCCCTAGGGTGGCTTTGTGGATTTGCATGAAGATGTTGTTTAGTGATTGATTTGACTGGGACGAGGTCTGACAGGCCATGTGGCTTTTACTGTCTCTATATTTATTAATGTCTAAGTTCAGGTTTATGATAAAAGATTTGTAAGTATACATAGATTTTCTCTGTGTATACCTAACAATACCTAACAAAACCTGAACAAGAGGGAGTGAAATGAGACCTAGGCTAACCTGGATGGATCAAAAATGAAAAAAGTCTATGCGAGTTTAACAACTTTGAGAGGCTGTAACTTTTTTTATTTCCTGAAGAGACCGCCCTACATGTTGATTTTTTTTTTATTCTTTCATTATTAATTTTTTTGACTTATATAGTCGCTGATTTTTGAAAATTTGGGGTGAAGTCCCTCTGCGCTATTATTATTATTTTACCCTTGGTTTCCCAGAACTGGGAGGGGTATGCAAACATGCACCAGAAACAATAGTAAGTAGAAGAAGCTTCCCCCCCACAACCTCCCCCTCATGCCCTTAAGTACCAGATAGTCATGGCCAAAATCTGGGTAATTATTAATTTCAACAGATTCTAAAAAAAATAGATATTTTTTAAAATCAAATATCGATGATAGATTTATTGTATATTCTTTAACCAGACATTGCCGATATTATTATTGTTTAAAGGTTAATTATTATTATTATTTATCGTTTTTCGAGGCAATCAGTATAGGGTATGTGTAAGTAATCAGTTTGTGTTTGAGAGTAGATACTATTGATTTACTGTGTATAATTTAAATTAACAATACCTATCATAACCTAAACTTAATGGGCCCTAAAATGAATTTAAACAAACAAACTTTTTGGTAGATTGATTACATTTATATACGAGAGGTTTGGTACCACTGTTTTAGTACATTACTTTTAAATTGGAATGAAAGATATATATAAAAAAAATGATTATCATTGTGAAATTTTTTTCTCCCCAACAAACATTTTTATTATTATTATTGGTTTATTAATTTAAAATTAAATATTTAAATTTTTCTTTTATTATAAGCTGGAAAATATATTTTCGAGGAGTTGAAAATCAAGACAAATAACAGACTTCTAATTCCTCAAAAAAAGCTCGACTCCTAACTCCCCATCCCTGACTTTAACAATGATTTCATAACATGAAGTCAATTTATGTTTGATGTCACATCAGTCCCCACTAGGGCCTTGGATGTATCCCATATCCTCTGGCCATCTATTCCAGTTTATTGTTTGATATTGTTTGTTTCTCTACTTTAAATGAGCAACTTGTATTACGTCACATCCTTGAAAAATTGGTAGTGGGTATGACCATTAAGATAGATAAATAAGCATAACCATGCAGCAAGAAATGTTGGTTTGATTATTGTATAAAGATTATTGTACTATTATATTTTTTAAAAATATAATTACCCATATAGCGTCGGGTGGGGTGACTGGGCCCGGCTTTTTTAGAGGGGCGGGGATTCAGTCCACTCCTAAATAATAAAAATAACTAATAATAATAAAAAATAAAAAAATTTCGCTCATTTTTAATTGCCCATCGCGGTAGTACTACAAGTTTTTATTTAGATCATCTTTAATTCTAGAGAGTTTTTATATTATTATAAAAAAATATAATAAATTAGGATACAAAATGCCCTTCAATAGATAGTGTTCACTTTTGAAAAAATGTGAGTTTTTTTTTTAACTTTGTTATCAAAATGAAAAGAATTGTGGATGGATTTTAATTATTTTTTTAGTGTATACACTCGAGTATGTTACTTTAAAACTGGCAAAGTAAAATTTTTGTTATCAAAACAGTATTAGTGGACAACATCACGGGACCTAACTTGTCCGATTCAACCTACGTAAAAATTGAATGAAGGGGTGAAATCGAACACCATTGTTTTTCATATTTTACGTATTATTAATGACATTTTTATTACGTATAATTAATTTAAATTAATAAATAATTACTTATATTAAGTAAAAATTAACATAAAAAATGAATTTATATAAAAAATACATTCAAAAAAGTGTCAATTTTTGAGCGAGAGGGGTGAATCGGACACCTTTATTTTTATTCTTTTTTATGTATCATTATTGACTTTTTATTTATTTATTATAACGAATTTTAATATGATAAATATTTATTATTAAGTAAGATAATTAAAATAAAAATTGAATTTATACGTAAAGGAGGAATTTAAAACAGATGGTCCAATTCACCCCTCAATGGTGGTCGATTCACCTCCAAGGTCAGGCTGATGAGCTTTAATTAAAACTTTAATAAACTTTTATTATTAGAATTACATTATTTATATTTTTTTGTGTGTGTTTATTACTAAATGGCCTTGAATTTCAGAAAAATAAAAAAAAGTGCATTAGGGGAAAATCGGGGAGCCGAAGTTATACCTAAAGTGGTCCAAGTCAACCAAAGTCATAATATATATATATAATATAATATATTAATATATTATATAGTATATATTATATATATATATATATATATATATATATATATTATATATATATATATATATTATATATATATATATATAATACCAGTATATATAATATTAGTGATGGGACGATTAATCGTCATCGTCATCCCGGCAAAATCGGCATATTTTTTTAAATCGTCATCGTCATCGGCAAATTTTGCCGATTAATTGAACAAAATAATAAGATTTTTGATACAATTAAAATACATAATAATAATAATAATAATAATAATAATAATAAATAATAATAATAATAATAATTATATTGTGGTAGTAATGGTAGCAGCAGTATTTGAAGCAACATATGTGATGTTAAAAAATAGCTGACAATATCTTTATGGCTCTTATTAAAAAACTTTCATCAAATTTAATTCTTTAAACATTAACTATGAACACTCATCGTCCAGACAACATATCATATACACAAACTTATATCCACACCCCTCTTCTAAACAACATCTTACAGACATCCCTATCCTTATATCCATACGTGTAGGGAGAAAAATTGCCCACATCGTATGTCCTGCGTGAAGGCGACTAAGGAACGGTCGTAGTTAGGTTGGCTGCCTACTACCACTTATCTTTTGCCAGGAATGTAATGCAGTGCCTCGGAGAAGGTCGTGATCGCAGTAAGCGCCCTTCCATCCTTCGGCGAAATTGTACGAATCGTATCTGTATATGAAATGTCAGAAAGAATAAATGTTGAGGAGATGAGGAAGAGAGTGATGGATGTATTTAGAAAGGGCAATTTGATTTGCTCGCTGTGACTTAAACAAGATGAAAGGAAACGGTGGAAATGAGTGGTGTGGTGTGAATGTGTGTTTTTGTTGCTGTGGAAAGGAATGAGAGGGGATAGAAGGTTTGCAATTCTGATGAGTGAGTTGTGGTAGAGAGCTATGTAGATTTTGTGTGTGTGAGTACTAGAAGTCTAAAGGTTAAATTTAAGTTTGAAAAGGTCAAAATTTGTGTGGTTGCGACATATGATCCATCTGAGGGTAATGTTGAAAAGAGACGATTTTCTGGGATAATCTGAATAATGTTTTGGATGGGGGGAATAGGAGATTCAGTTCATTTGACACATATCTGCCCTTCAAGGATTTTTTTTACAGTTATCACCACCACTCACGGGCAGAGCCCTATTCAAGGAGGGGGTGTAGTACTCTCAAAAGTTCACCCTCTAGCGCAAATTACGCATATGAGCACAGACGCAGGCTTTAAAGTGAGGAGATTAAATTCAGTAGGAAATACAGAAGAATGGAAGGAATTCTCAAACAGAGGTGGATGTGAAAGAAGGAAGCCACAGCAAACTGCCTGGAGGTTTACAAAATGTCAACACAATACTCGTGCGCAGATACAGCACCTATTGTGCTACGAAGGCGTCGTAAAGGTGGTGGTACGCGAGTGATAAGTTCCCTCGAGCAATTGCCGCTGCGGTACCTAAAGGATAGAGATAAAGCACCAACATCGCCTCGCAAAGATAGAGAGTCAAGTGAACTGGAAAGATACGAAACAGTTTATAAAACTTTTGACCTTTGGCTCAACCCTATTCAAAGGATGGGTGGAACCAACCCCCCCCCCCAGATATGAGAGCAGTACTCATACATGGGCTGATGAGACCTTTGTATAGCGAGCAACTGAGAAAAGGAGGAAAGTCTCAAAGTCTAAAAACAGAACTTCCAGTTCTTTGAGGTCGCCTAGCATCCATTGTGATGTGAGGGTTTCCAAACGACATTTTTTTGTTCCTGTTAAGGCCAAGGATGTTTATATTGTCAACAGGAGAGACGACAGAACCATCGAAAGAGACGGGAAAGTTAGAAGGTATTTTGGAGAGGAGATTTTGTAAATGTAACGTTTTTTAATAAATTGTATTTCAAAAGTTATTCTAGTTGTCTCACCAAAAAAAAATCGGAAGATTAAAGATAAGAAGCACAAGAAGCACGTTAGACCTTTATCCACACGAGTTAAAGAATGCAGTCGAGTCATCGAATAACGAGTGGAATAGAGTTTAGAGGTGCAGGTGAAGAAAGATCATTAATGAAGTTAGGAATAGAGTAGGAGATAACGACACGAACCGCTGAGGAACACCAGCTATGGACATCATAAACATAGAGCGATTTGAAAAGAAAGCTAGATATAAGTAAGCAAGGAAGTGAGGAAACCCAAAGGGAGGTGGAGCTTGGAGAGAGTGAGCGTGCCATACTTGGTCAAATGCTTTGGATATGGTCAGCAGCCACCACCCAAGTCCCTCCCGTAGTTCCTAAGAGCGAATAAACATAAATCGTTTAGATAGGTAATGTATATCGCATAGACTTCGTGCACCGAAGAGCCGTACTGGCGATCGAGTGAGTTTTTCCCAGATGTGGATTCTAAGAGTGAGTTGAGTAAGGGTTGTCGATCTTAGGATAGAATACAGTTGAGAGCTACAGGGCGATAGTTAGAAAGGTCAGACGCGCTTTCCTTTTTTCGGAATAGGTTGGACATGTGATAGCTTCCAACACTGAGGAGGGAAAGTGCTAGTATGTGAAGAATAGAGAATATAGTTGAGCGAGGGCCGAAGAGATTAGCCTTTTCAGTTGGAAAATTAGCAACACAATGATCAGATCGAATAAGAGGAGGAAGAGGCAGATTTACAGAGTTGCTAGAGATTGGAAAGATTTGTCAGTAGGAAAACCAAGGAGATGTTAGCGAACT
>JABUQX010019634.1:35000-40000 GCA_015478945.1 Trachelipus rathkii | reverse complement strand
ACTCGTGTGGGTTTTAAATAGCTAGGAGAGAACACTTCTGTTTCTGGAACTTCATCTACGTTTGCTGTTTTTATTATTTTTATTGTAATAAAGTTGGAGTTTAATTATTTAACTGTGTTGCTTGTTTGCAATTATAGAAATATCTACTTTTAATTCTTTAATTATTGTTTCTATATACTTGTGGCTATTAAAAGTGTCGATTAATATTAACATTAAAAACTTGAATTGGTTTGGATCTGTTTGAATTTATCATAAAATAACTAGCTTTATATTTCTTTATCATTAGTTTCGGTTTTGAAGAGTATTCTCTAAAAAAAAAGCATCGGTCTTGTAACTATCTCAGCATTTTTATACAACCTTTATTTGATTTGACTAATTAAAGTTGGCAATATTTTTTTCAACAACTTTATCATTGTCCTTTTTTCGTTGATTGTCTTGCATTTTATTGGAAAGTTATTTTTATACGCATCATACAGGATGGAACTCAAATCTTTGAATTTTTATTTATTTGAAATTTTATCATTGCGAACAAGAAAATCCTGGTTTTCCTATTTTAGCAAGAATCATTTACCTACGATTTTCTGATAATGACTATATTTTACCTTATTTTGCACTAGGAGAAGAAACGAAGATTAAAATGTTAGGATGTAGGGCAGTGTAGCGAAAGATCGGTGCATAATTTATAGGATTATATAGTCGATTGTAGCATTTATCATGTTCATTTGATAGCTTAAATCCTGCAAGGTAGTAAAATAATCGTTTACGTCAATGTGTTAATAAGCAACTCAGTTCACAAAGACATTTTTAAAAGAAAATGTCAAAGGCTTTTATACACCTTCAAATCATGTTATGTTCGACGGTTACAGTCAAGAAAGAAAAGGAGATAATATCAGAGTACTTATTTAAAATAGCTTAAAAACAATATAATTTTGTTCTGCTATTAACTCGGACGTTGAAGCACTTGGTGTAACTTTTATAAATAGATCATAAAAAATAACATTAGTAGTATACAGACCACCGCAAGTGAATATATTAAAATTTATACGACTGCTTGACGATTATGCAACTCTTCATTGAAAATTATAATCTCGTTAGGGCTTGTGATATTAATATCGGCAATTCTGGTAATAATACGAACTCTTCTGGAGGAAAATACAAAGAAAACTGAAATAAGTGAAGAAGTGAGGTTCATTTGATCATCATATTGCTTATAAAATCATTATGTTAATGCACACAAATTTTAGGCATTCGCGGCCTTTTAACAAGTAATTTAGCTCACTTGATAGAAGAAGAGTACCTACCTCAATGTTTAAGATGTTAAAAAAATTGTCTATTTCATTCATAGGATTTGAGGAAGGATGAATATGAATATTCAAACGAACAATAGGATAAATTATTGGCACAAGAGAGATTCACTGGTTTTGTAATAAACCCTAATGTTAATTAAGATAGGAGTGTATAAACTAAGACAAAGTTTAAAGTTGTCTACCCTATGGTTGTTTAGTGTAATAAATCAAGAAAGTTTTCTTGCAAAAATAATAAAAATATGACACAAACATTATAACTAAAATTAAAAGAAAGATCATAACGAGTAGAGAAATATCTTATAATTACTGTGAGAGAAATGGTAGCGATAATAGTAATAAAGTAAACATCATCTACAGATGAAAATGTGAAAGATATCATATATACGCCATATATATGCCAATATATTGACGTTAATAAATGAAATAAAAATGTCAAATATGATCCCCCCATAAGATAAGAAATGTGTGATTTGAATAGTTTGAATGGGAAATATGACTGGAAAGGAAGAGTAAGATGAAGAAAGTAAAGAAGAAGAAGAAGAGCAGTAGGAGAAAGAAAAAGAAAAAAGTGAAGAAAAAAACAGCAGTAAGAGAAAGTAGAAAAAGAAAAAGAAGGGAAATGAGAAAAAGAGCAAAGAAAAGAAAAGAAAAGGTAAAAAAAAGTTAAAGTTAAAGTTAAAGTTTAAGTTTAAGTTTAAGTTTAAGTTTAAGTTTAAGTTTAAGTTTAAGTTTAAGTTTAAGTTTAAGTTTAAGTTTAAGTTAAAGATAAAGATAAAGATAAAGATAAAGATAAAGATGAAGATGAAGATGAAGATGAAGATGAAGATAAAGATGAAGATGAAGATTAAGATTAAGATTAAGATGAAGATGAAGATGAAGATGAAGATGAAGATGAAGATGAAGATGAAGATGAAGATGAAGATGAAGATAAAGATAAAGATAAAGATAAAGATAAAGATAAGGATAAAGATAAAGATAAAGATAAGGATAAAGATAAAGATAAAGATAAAGATAAAGATAAAGATAAAGATAAAGATAAAGATAAAGATAAAGATAAAAAGATAAAAGGAAAAAGAGAAATGTAAAAGATAAAGATAAAAATAAAAGGAAAAGGAGAAATGTAAAAGATAAAAATAAAGATAAAAGGAAAAAGAGAAATGTAAAAGATAAAGATAAATGGGAAAAGATAAATGTAAAAAATAAAGATAAAGATAAAGGAAGAAGAGAAATGCAAAAGAAAAAGAAAAAATAGAAGAAGAAATTAAAGATAACGAAGAACTACAGGACTACAGAACACAGACAAGAAAAGATTATACAGTCCACTCATGGCTAGTCTTTCAAGTATTTTTGTTTGTTTAAATGTTTTGGTTGTGTCCATTGTCTGAAAACAAATCTGTTTTGTATTTTTGAAATAAGTACATTATTTTAATTATTTCAATGTAACACATGAGTTTACTAGAAGAAGAAGAAAAAGAAGAAAAAGAACCAAAGAACACCTACTAGCAAAGTCTTTACAGTCCACTCAAGGCCAGTTGGATGTGTCTACTGTTTTAAAACAAATCTGTTATGTATTTTTGAAATAAGTATATTATTTTATCTATTTCAATGTAATATAATATTATGCTCATTTAGAGCAGATCTGCTTCTAAACAACAAACATCATAGCCTGATAAGTATTTTTGTTAATTTATTGTGTTGGATATGTCTACTGTTAATGTGACATATGAGTTTGCTCACTCAGAGCAGTTTCTGTTTCTAGGCAATAAACATCCTGTTGCTACAAATGGGTGAAATTTTGTTTATGGATTATTTTTCCTACTCAGTGTGATCGATTACATCACCGCCTTAGAACAGAAATTTTTTCTATGCGGTGAACATAAAAGCTATTTATTGGATATATATACTGTCAAATTGATATACGAGTTTGCTCTCTTAAAAAAGTTTCTGTTTCTAAGCAACAAACATCATAGTGCTACAAGTGGGTGAGATTTTGTTATTGAATTATTTTTCCTACTCAGTGTAATCGATTTGATCACCGTTTTAGATTAGATATGCTCTGTGCGGTGAAAATCAAAACTATTTACTGGATATGCCTACTGTCAAAGTGACATAAGAGTTTGCTCACTCAGAACAGTTTCTGTTTCTAAACAGCCAATATCTTAGTGCTACAAGTGTCAGAAATTTTGTTTTTGGAGTATTTATCCTAATCAGTGTGATTGAGTAGATCACCATCTTAGAACAGATATGTTCTAAGCTGTGAACATCAAAACTGTTATATAAGTTCGGCTCCCAAATTCTTTTAAAGATGAACTTTTCACATTTACAAAATGATTTCAATAGTTTCTTTGAGTTTATTTTATCATCATCATGCCTAATTCTATCGCTTAAATAAAATTAAAATCGAGTTGAATTGAAATTCAAAGCCCCAATTTTCCTAAAGTAGTTATCTAACTTCTTCTTGAATGAATCGATGTTGCCGCTGTTCACTATTTTATAAGAGAGACAATTCTACTTCTCAATTACATCGTATGTGAAGAAATTCTTAACAATATTGGTTTGATATCGTTTAT
Source organism: Trachelipus rathkii (assembly GCA_015478945.1). Classification (NCBI taxonomy): domain Eukaryota; kingdom Metazoa; phylum Arthropoda; class Malacostraca; order Isopoda; family Trachelipodidae; genus Trachelipus; species Trachelipus rathkii. The sequence goes on along the minus strand of JABUQX010019634.1, from coordinate 36,123 downwards.
GACAAAGTTTATGCCCATTACTCCGTGTTACATCATTAAAATCATATCTAGAGAATTGCCCGTAATCGATATTGTAAAATGAAAATAGTATTTTGAAAATTTCTATTAGTTTTCCTCTCAATCTTCTTGTCTCTGAAGAATGTATATCTAATTCACGTATTCTTTGCTCGTATGACTTACCTCTCAATTATGGTATTAATTTCGTTGCCCTTCTTTGAATTCTTTCAATTTTTTCTATCTCCTTTTTGAGGTATGGACTCTAAAACTGCAGTGAGTATTCCAGATGACGTGCAAACATAATGTTTATAGAGAGAGCACTAATTATGCTTTTTTAGAAATCAATGTGCTGCTGGCAATAAGTTAGAGAGCTTTATTTGCTATCTTAAAAGCTTCAGCACATTGTTTCGCAAATTTTAAATCCTTCTTAATATATTTCCCTAAATCCTTTTCCTCATTGACAATTTTGATAAACGACTCATCGATTTTGTAATCATATTCATCGTTCCTACTTCCAAAATGAATAACTTTACATTTATCGGTATTAAATTTATTTCACGTTTTTTACCAATTTACAATCTTATTCAAATAACTCTGGAGTGATTGATAAGAAGAAGAAGAAGAAGAAGAAGAAGAAGAAGAAGAAGAAGAAGAAGAAGAAGAAGAAGAAGAAGAAGAAAAGAAAGAAGAAAGAAGAAGAAGAAGAAGAAAAAGAAGAAAAAGAAGAAGAAAAGAAGAAGAAAATGAAAAAAGAAGAAAACGAAGAAGAAGGAAGAAGAAGAAGAAGAAGAAGAAGAAGAAAGAGAAGAAGAAGAAGAAGAAGAAGAGACACTAGGTTAAGAAGAAGAGGAGGAGAAGAGATAAAGAAGAAAGGAAAAAGAAGAGAAGAATAAGAAGAAAAGGAAGAAGAAAAGGAGAAAAAAAAGAAGAAAAAGGAAGAAAAAGAAGAAAAAAGAAGAAGAAAAAAAGATGAAGAAAAAGAAGAAAGAAAAAGAAGAAGAAAAAAAAGAAGAAAAAGAAGAAGAAAAAGAAGGAGAAAAAGGAAAAGAAAAAGGAAAAGAAAAAGGAAAAGAAAAAGGAAAAGAAAAAGGAAAAGAAAAAGAAGAAAAAAAAGAAAAAGGAAAAG
>JABUQX010019634.1:15000-30000 GCA_015478945.1 Trachelipus rathkii | reverse complement strand
ATTTATTTATCAAAAAGGGTCCAATCAGGCGATATTTTAAACGCTCTGAAAATTAAAGTCTTTATGGTAGCAGTTTTTTAGTTTAGAGGAGTGAAGGAGTCGAAATTTAAGTATGTACTTCTATTCATATATTTGACGAAGACATTTCTATCAATTTTTTAATAATCTTTAATTTTATTTTTTTGGCTTTTTAAAAATAAATTTTGTACCACTAGGATCTTCTATTTTGGATTTAAACTCTTGAACATGGATCGTTAAATATTACAAAGGTGCCTTCTACGTATCGAATGCATATGATAGAATTGAATGGGTGATTTTTACTATAACTTTTGATTTCTTCTGATGAAATTATAAATCTCCGAAAGTTGGTCCTAAAGGTGATGCCATAGATACGCCATTTTTTTATCATATGTTTTAACATTGAAGTTAAAAGGAGATTTTGTAGGACATATATAAAATAACCTTCTCAGAATCTTCTTCTATGGACGGCGGTGGTTTTAAATCATGATGATAAATATTTTGTAATATTAGGTTAATGGTTTCAGATATAGGGATATTGTGAAAAGATTTTCAACATCCAGATATATTATTTTGTTAACATCGAAAGAATTAATATTGTTTAGTTTTTCCAAAAATTCATCAGTTGATTTAACTTAAAATTTTTCATTAAGATAAGGTCTAATTAAGGTGTTTATGTATCTTGAGAAATGATATGAGTTCTGTTTAAGTTGAAGAAATTCCTCGGAGTGCGCTGAGCAAAGAAATGAGATGACTCTTTCAGGTTTTAACAAGTACAGTCCGTACTTTTTCCCTTCATCTAAATCTAACAAACCTTAGTTTAGCTTACTTTATCCTATATATCAATTATTTTTCTTATTGTTCTCGTCCTATTCTCCGCAATAACGCTGACTTCAGAAATTATCATCGTCTTTGTACTTTTAAACCCACACAGCTTATATTTCTTCCCCATATTTTTTAAATATATTATCCGTTACACTATAAACTTATTTCTCTATAGAAAATGCAATTTAGCAAAAAAAATCACTCTCTAACTTTGCTTCTATCCATTTCCCTCATCTAACATGAGACTTGCTGACTAATTTTCAAACAGTTCAAAAACCTTAGTCGGATCCGGATCCGGAGTCGGAACCGGAGCCAGAGTTAGAGCCGGATCCTGTTTATAAATTTTTCCAAGAAATATTTTTTCGATGAAAAATTTATTCCCGGAAAACGAGCTGAACAATGTTCAAATAGTGTAGAAACCTTAGTTGGATCCGGATCCGGAGTCGAAAACGGAGCCGGATTCTGGGTATAACTTTGTTCCTATAAATATTTTTTTTGGTGAAAAGTTTATTGCCAGAGGACGTGCTAAACAATTTTCAAATAGTGCAGAAACCTTAGTCGGATCCAGCGCCGGATCTGGAGCCGCAGCCGGAGTGTGAAATGGAACCGGATTCTGGGCATAAATTTTTCAAAAAATATTTTTGTACGTAAAAAATTTATTGCCAGAAAGTACCGCACAATTCTCAAACAGTGCAGAAACTATAGTTGGAGTTGGAGCCGGAGCCGGTGAAAAATAATTATTTTTTTTCTTTTTGGTTGTAAAAGAAATATATCAAATGCTTGAATTGATTCAATTGAAAAAGTATATATATATATATATATATATATATATATATATATATATATATTATATATATATATATATATATATATATATATATATATATTATATATATATATATATATTATATATATATTATATATATATATATATTTTATATATATATATATATATATATATATATATATATATATATATATATATATATATATAAGGGAGATATTGATCATGCATCCATGGTGTCAATTGGCAATTCGCTATTTTATTCTGGTGATGTTTGTCCTCGAAAATGTTTTTTATATACAGTCTGGACTTTTGCAACCATTTATGATCCAGCCTGTATTAATACATCTTATTCATTTTATAGCTGTATTTATGATAATAATTAGCAATTATTCAGAGGTTATAATTCTATATTTCTTTTCTAGTACATCTTGTTATGATTATATGTATAATTGATATAGTATAAACTTAATAATAAACATAGCACCAGGAGCACAGATGATTGTAAAAATATAATTGTGCTAAAAATTTATACACAAAAGACGTTGATAAGCCTTTCTAGCTGTCTCAGAGGTCAGTGCTACAAATTTATTTGATTTTATTAATTAATAACTGTAAGATTTTGTAGTAATGTAAAGATAGTAAACTTGACTCTTATTACAGTTTACTATCTTGTTGCTTGCTGGAAGGCCATTGACATCATTAGTCCCCATTTAAGAAAAACCCCTCTTGGATATACCAGGGTATGTTTCTTAATAGTGTAGATATATGTGACTTTCGTTAACTGTCAAATATGCAAATATAAATTATGGTAAATACCAATTATTGTTTATATTTGACAGGGTTCTAATTGTGGGATTCAAACCTGAATCATCTTTTAATTCTGGATTATATTCTGTTTTGGGGATTCATCCTGAATCCTTCTTCTAATTGTGGGCTCATCTTCTTATTCTGGGCTACGTTCTGTTCCTGGGATTCAAACCTGAATCCTTCTTCTAATTTTGGACTCCATTCTCATTTTGGACCAAGATCCTGAATTCTTCTTCTTGGTGCGATTATAAGGCTGAGATTCATCCTGAGTCTTTCTTCGTGGAGTTGTTTCGAGGTTTTGATTCTTCCTGAATCTTGCCTCGTGCCAATTGTCGCGTCGGGATTCATCCTGAGTCTTTTCCCTTCATCGTATCCTATCATAGTAGTGATCATCCTAAATCCTACTTGTCAACTTGGAACCATTCCCCCAGTCAAATTCAGTTAAGTCATCATCTATTCACAATTGTTGAGTCTGGATTTCTTATTCCCTTGATTTTTATGCATGAGCAATATTTGGAAGCGTTCGGTTTCCACTCTCGTATCTGATCCTAGAGCTGTCTGTGCTCGTGTACATATTTTACACATTGGAACCTTTAACTTGCTCTCCAAGGTGTATTAACTGATTCTATTTAATCATAATCTTTTATTTATATATTGTTGGGGTAGGACTGTGGTAAATATTAACTTTTGTCAGACCTCCCACCATATATTCTGAGCGATTTTAGTAAAGATAAAACTTTTTATGGAGTGTCACTATCCTTCATATTGATGCTTTATTGATATTATTACTCTTAATCTTCGAGACCTCTATCGGGTTAACCTTCGAGAAAGCTCCGGGAAACTAGTTAAATAGTTCTACATCTTTCTTTGGGTAAAATCTTAGCTTAGTATCAACATTTTTATATGTTATCAACCGTCACAATCCTCCTCGAATAGTCATTCAAGTCAGCAGGCCTACGGAGTCCTGAAGACTAACTTCCTCCGTTACGGAGAAAACCTAATCTGCTCCGTATTACCCCTGATGGTGTCAGGTGGTTGCTGTGCTGACTAGACATTCAAACCACTATCTTTGAACATCACAAACCTAACATTGACGTAATCATCTATAAATCGACATTCGTAATCTTAAAATTCTTCGAACTTATCTACAAGAAAGAGCGGAGAGAGGTACCTCACCGTCGGGTACACTTGTTGATCCCAGCGTACTTCCTCTCCGCCACATAAATAAATTAAGTGGCGCCCGAACAGGGACTCTGTTTGAGTTCCTGCGCTTGCGTGCACTAGGATTGTGACTCTCGCTCACATCGTCATATTTATTTTTGAAAAATCATCGATTCTCTTCAGTTCTTTTCAAAGAAATCTTCTTCTTTTTGTACTTATATTGGACAGATCGAGAGTAGTTAGTAATAACCCTCCCATACTTTGAAATTCTTTCTTTTGAAACTTACAAAAGAAAATGTCAGAAAAACCTCAACCAAAAGACTTGGATACGAGCATAAATGCTGATAGCCAAGAAGCTGTGGACTTCGATCCCTCTCTTGCAGCTGTCGCATTAGATCCACGTGTAGAACAACGTCTCCGTGATGATCGTAATAAAAATAATGTAGGAATGAATGTAGGAATGAATGTGGAAAATAAAGACAGGGTAGAAGTTGTCAACTCTGACATACCCTCTGACTTATCTTTAGCTCCCAAATCTGACAAACCTTTCACTGAGCCTGAGATGAGTACTTTATTAACTAAACTCCATAAACAGGTGTTAAGTGAAAGGCAATTGGCTCAAGTAAACGATACAGTCGGTGAGGTTGAACACAGAACGTTCCATGATCAAGGTCAAGGTATTCCACCTAAATTCGATTCCCATTATGTGCATATGCCTAAAAATACCACTTCTTTCTATGATCGTGAGTATAAACCTTCCTTAGTTTCCCAATCTCAACCACGATCAATACCTTTTCTACATAATCCACCCAGTTATGTAGAAAATCCTAGAAATCAAATTCTTTCTAATCCTAATCTTATTCCTAATCCTAACCTTATTCCTAATCCTAATCTTATTCCTAATCCTAATCTTATGCCTACTCATAATTTTCTTCCTAAACCTCAACTTCTTCCTAATCCCAATCTTCGTCATGATTCTATACCCCCAGTAAATCACTTCACCCAACCTAAGTCTCTCTTTAGAACTCCCGATATGGGCAGAGACAATAGAGATTCTCTATCCCCTATCCATAGAGGAGAGGCTGACTTTTCTGGAAAGTATAATAAATTACTACAGCCTCAACGAGAACAAATTCCCTTAAATCAATATCCGGAGCAACAGATGTTTTCGACTGATTCTCAGTCGCATTCTGGTTATATTCCACAAGGATATTCCCAACGACTGCCTATGCGTCGTATTCCTGACGACGATGAACCTTCAATGTATTCAGGACCACACATGAAAAAGAGACTTGACATGCTGGAGGAAGCCATTGTGCTTCTTACTCAGTTACTCAAGAACTCTCAGAAGCTTAAGGTCGTGGATCCTGGAAAGTTTAAATATGAATCGGAACAAGATCTCTTAGTCTACCTGGCTGATTTTGAGGCTTATTGTAGTTTACACTACCCTAATGCCCATCACCAATGGTTAAGACTGCTTGGCCGACAGCTAGAAGGCAAATTTTTGAATATATACCGAGAGATCATCAAAGACAACCGTGAATACTTCTCTGTACGGGACAATCTTGTGTGTTGGTATCGTGATGAGGAACGAAAGAAAAAAGAATACAGAATACAGAAGTATCATGCCGCTCACCGATACCCTAATGAGAGCATCAAAATGTTTGCACTTCGGTTAGAGCGCCTAGCTAGTCAGGCATATCCTGGATACGATATGAGAGATCATGATTCCCTTAGAATAGCTTTTCTCTGTAGTTTACCTCCATATATTGAAACATTCGTCCGTCAATATATTAAAATGATGGAGTTGGACGGGTATAGTAGAGCTTCCTGGGAAAATATAGTGAATTTTGCGGACTCCTTAGATAGCGAGAATATCGCTTTCCCAAATTCAATGTCCCAAACAAATCCACTTGAGGTCGGCCCATCAACTTATTCCCGAGCTGACCAGGAGGTGGACTTAAACGAATCTGTTGAGTCAGTAATTCAGATCAATGCTGCACTCCCTGGATGGACTGATGTGTTGCGTAAGAAGGTTGAACAGCGTAAACCTAAGTCTTCAATTAACCGTAACCATCGCTCTTCCAATCTTGGCCAACGTAGTCCTCCGGAAAGAAATAATAGCAGTCGTATTGTCTACAACACTGTTCGGAATTCACCACCAAGTAATGACCGTTCCAGAGCTCAGAATAATCGTAACGCAAATCGAAAGGGTCGTTCAGGATCGGGAGATCGGATGAATATCTTGTGTGACTACTGTGAGAAGCGAGGACACGAAATGCAGGAATGCTATAAGTACTTGGGAGTCTGTAGCTACTGCAAGAAAACCGGCCATTCAAATACCGAATGCCGAGCTAGGAACTCTCCTCCATCATCTCCCGTAAATACCCGGAAAGTGGTATGTCCCTTTTGTAGAGGTCCCCACGCGGGAATGAGGTGCTCTCAACGCACCCCTCCACGATCCAGTGATCCCGAACGAACTCCTCCTAGAGAATACCTTCAAGGTGCGGTAAAGAAAGTTTATTCGCGATCATATTCCCCTGAAGCCCAGAAAAATTCGGCTAAACCAACTGAGAAGCCGCTTCCCCAACGCCTATTTCTGGACCCGTGTGAAACCTGTAACGTGTCCCATTATGAAGGTCGTTGCAAAGGAGGGTTTGCTGAAGCTCGCCCCGCCAATCAGTTAAACGACTAGTCCCCACAGAGATGAGTCAATCTGTGGAAAAGGACTTGGATAATGACTCTGTAAAGAAACTGGATGATCCTTCTATTAACTTTTATGGGATACCTCCAGTGAGTAAATTCTCGCATAAACCTTATTCCTATGCTAGTGAAGACATGGTCGTTGCTATTAACTTGTGCCAGGCCGATATAGAACCTTTGATCGTCTGTGTCAAGTTGGATGATCAGGATGCTCCCATTTATGATTGCCTTGTAGATAGTGGGGCTGGAGTAAACTTGATAAGCTCCGAGATTATTCCTTTCCTAGGGAATTCAAAAGAGCTTTTGGCTTCCGAAGACATAGGAGTAAGGGCCATCAGTGGTTTTGGAAATAGAGAACGAATTCCTATTGTTCACTATGTAAATATAATCCTGAGGTTTAATATGGGTTTTGTAACTCATCCTTCGGCGTTTTTCATAGTTCCCCAGGAATACATGGTAGATAACCCATTGATACTTGGTACTTGTGCTCTTAGGGATAATCACTTATTACCTGATATGTCCCGAAAACAACTGATTCATCTGCAAGGAAAAAAATTGACTGTGGTGGCCGATGGCATATCAACTTGTACCCAGTCCAATTTAAAGTCCTCTACTATACAGGTGAAAAACGTGTCGGTAGTCAATACTAATATTAATGATACCGATGTTATCTACGATCAAAATAATGATCGTACTCTTCGATATTTATTGAAGGGATTTAAGAAAAATGATAACAATATAAATTGGCAACAAGTTCCTAAACCCTACAAAAGTCATTCTAAACAAATGGTTTTGGAAAATGACATCTTGTATTACAGAACTACGTCCGGGAATCTGTTATATGCAATTTCTTTGGACCTACTAATGCACATAGTTCTGGGACTCCATGTATCCTGTGCCCATATAGGTCGGAACAAGCTGCTTCAGTTGGTATACAAGCATTTCTGGCATCCTAGGGTCAATCAGGTAATTTCCGATGTAGTGCGGTGCTGCCCTGTTTGCCAGATGCAGAAAAACTTTTCTTCCAATATAACTCCACCCATGTTGAAAATCTTGGCCAACTATCCCTTCGATTTATGTGCCATGGATTTGATTCAATTCCCAAAAACTTTTAAGGGAAATAAATACTGCATGATATTTATTGATCATTATTCTAAATGGGTGTCTGTAGTTCCCATTGCCGATAAGTCCAGCTTGACCGTATCTAGGAAACTGGAGCACCAAGTTCTCCCTTTCCTTCCTAAAGTTCCAAATCGTATATTAACCGATAATGGAACTGAATTTACTTCCCAGATATTCCAACAAGTGTTACAAAAACACAACATTAAACATGTGAGAATATCTCCACTTCATCCCTCGAGTAACGGTGTCTCCGAGCGATTTAATCGAAGTTTAATTCAACTACTGAAATGTTTAGTTCTGGAGCAACCCGCTACTTGGGATGAAGAATTGTCTTCCTCTATTTTAATTTATAATAATACTTATCATAGTGCATTGGACATGTCACCTTCTGATTATTTACTACAAAAAGCTCATGCTCCAGTGCACACTTTTCCCCAATATTGGAAAGAGGGCAGTGTCAATTTTAAACCTTTCAAGGTGGGTCAAAAAGTAGCTCGTAAAGTAATACGAACTGGGCCAAGTACTGCTCTTAAATTTCATAATAAGTGGGAAGGGCCATTTACTGTTGTTGACGTGAACCCGAATAGGGTGTCATATGTCATACAGAGAAATACTAATCCCCCCAGTAGAACTCAAAAAGTCCATTTCTCCCACTTAAGAGAATGGATTGAGATTCCTGGGTATTTACGAAAATACCTGACTAGAAATAAGGAAATTAGTGATGCATTTTTCTCGGACGAGGAAAGTTTGTTGGATGGGGAGGATGAAAATTCTCCTGAATCCATCGACCTTGAGTCTGAGACTGATTCAGCTAATTCTTATGAGTCAGAGTCTATCGCCGATACCTCCTTGTTCACTAATAGCGATGATTCCCTGGAGGAGGAAGCTGATTTTGAGGGATTCTTAACTTTTAATCCTATCTCTGTAAGTGAGTATATTCAATTGCCAGAATTAACTCCTGTAATAGAGCCAACTGCTTGGGATCCGGGAGAAAACCTCAATATGAGTATGGAGGAGTTTATTCCTCAGTTATCTTCCGAAGTCTTACGAATGCCCGGTCACAAAGCGGTTAAATTTTTGCTCCCTCCTCTCGTAATTCCTATTTCACCTATCCATTCTTCGGACGAGTCAAATTCTAACCATTCTAGTTTACCTGAGACGGATTCCGATTCTAGTTTATCCGAGATAGATTTAATAAATATTCCTACTAGTTCTCCTATGAATCATGGTAGTACCCTGGGGGTCAACCATGCTGAAATACTTACCCCTGTTTTAGATTATCATGATATGTATTCACATGAATACCCTATTAGATTCAAATACCCCTCTGTCCTTTCTCCTGCAAGGGTAACTAATGATGATGAAGACCTTATAGTTTCCCAAGCATCACAGTTGGAAAGTCCTAATCTGGAAGCATCTGGGTTGAGTCTAACGGATCCACCGTCCTTTTTTATGGAAAGACCTAACTATTCTCCCTCAGTCTCTTCTGAGGATCTTATGGATCTGTCGGAGAGAGTTGTTGTGGGTGATTTGCCGGACGATTGGTCAAACATTTTTGACTTAGATAGTTCTTCCAGTTCTCAAGGACTGAATTTTATGGTTTCAGCCCGCCAAATAGTAATTCTTTCAATATATCCCCGTCGGCTGAAATGGTTTCTTCACCTGTCTCGGAGACTAGAATTCCACCTTTTCAAATAGTGGGAGAGGTGTTTGGTGATCCCACCAACGTCCATTTGGATAATAGTAATTTGACTTTGGTCCACATAGATGAGGAAATCTTGGAGGAAATGCAATTAGATGATCTTCCTCGCACTAGGAGTAGAGGATCAGTTCCAGATTTCCCCAATGTTATGTCGACTCCATTGGAGTATGTACGTCATAGAAGAAGGACCAGTCTTTTATAACCTTGTCTCGGGGTTATAAAATGACACAATTGTGTCCTGATACGAAGTAAATAAGCCTGGAGAATAAAAGTTGGCTTTGCTTCATCTGTTTAGAAAATGAAACTTCTGTCGTTCCCTTACTGACTGGAACGTAAATTTAAATTACTTGGCCAATTAAACTTATCGGTACATTGTATCTGATAAGTTACCTGAAAAAAAAACTCTTATTCCTATCTTTCTTAATCTCTTAAGTAAACTTCCTCTTGAACTATTGTTCTATAACATCTTCATCTATCGAAGCTGTTTTGAATGTATGCTTTCTAGTGTGCCTGATCGTCAACCACTTTAACTTAGGTGACGAAAAAACCCTCCTGGTGTACCTGATTCTTGTAAAATTGATCTTTGTGTGTCTGGATTCTTCGTGTATGCTTGCAGACTAAAGATTAAACTATTAAACTAAATATCTAAAAAGTCTTGTGTGTAATAGAATTCCGCAGGTTATTTAACCACAAATGGTTAAATACGTATAAGGTATAAATATATACTGTCTAGTATATATTTATCAAACAAAATGCATATAATTATTATGTATAGAGTCATCGAAAACCGCCTACCTCACGACTAATATAATATATATATATAATATATATATATAGTATATATTATATATATTATTATATATTATATATATATATATATATAATATATTATATATATATATATATAATTATATATATATATATGTATATATATATATATATAATATATATATATAATATAATATATATATATATAATATACTATAATATATATATATAATATATATATTATATAATATATATATATATATATATATATATATATATATGTGTATATATAATATGTATTATATATATGTATATATGTATATATATATATATTGAGCCTGTATATATGTATGTAGCCTTATGTAGCATATATAAATACCAGTTTCCTCGTTCCAACGAACCTGTCATCTGCGGGTTGTGGGCCGGAGGAGCTTTAAAACTTATTTTACAGATTTGTCCCGGTTCCTGAAGGAGATAATCCGATGTTCTCATGATCAATCTATAACTTGGATGAGTAAGACTCTCTCTCTTCAAATTAAATGGACCAAATGGGTGATTCAATAAGTATAACAAAAATGGAAAGAATCAGGAAAAAGACTTCCTAGATTGTTTCTATTTTCGAAATAGAAAATATAATAATGAAAATAAAAAATTTCATTATTATTGAGGTGGTGTGTTTTCGATGAACAACAATGAACTTTCCAAGCAATTTATTTTCTGATTATACTTTATTTTAAAGATACAAATTTTAAATTTTATATAATTAAATTTGTTTTTTTGCTTTAGAAATATGACTGAAAGTCTTTCATGGGATAATGATCATTTAGTAAATATAGATTTCACAAAAGACAGTGAAAGTTGCCACAAAAGTGAAGGTGAAAATGACTTAGTTTACTCTACGTCATTTTTTCGCTTCCAGACAGTTATTATGTAATAAAAATTAATAATCTTAGACTAGGTAATATGCTCATGTTTTTTTTATATAATTGGAAATTCCACCATGACTCGATAATTGCCGGATATTTGATGTTTTTCAGGATTGGCTCTACATAAGACAAGACATCTAGAAACATCTCTGTCGGTTTTCCCAGAGTACAAGACGGATTATTACAGTATTCATCATGCCATTACAGTATTCATCATGCCATTGTTAATGGCCGAGAGATCTTCTGATAGACAATAAAAACTGTTCTGTGTCAGGCCGCACCATATTGTGTTGCGTACCTGTGTTCAATCAATTATAACATCGATCTTTGAAAAAAAAATTACTGAGGCTGCTGAAAGGTGAATGCAATCCAAAGTTTACTACTGCATTTCCCTCTGGGCAAGATATATATGTGTCTAACAAACAAAGAACACATTAGTCAGGATTGGGACACCAGTAGGCCAAACACGTTATTGAAGATCCTGTGTTATCAGGCGAAAAGATGAGGGAACTGTCCATCTACAGTTGAATTGTTAAAAATCAGGATCTCTTATAGAAGAAAATACTAATGGACAGATAATAATACCGTCAGAGAGGCCGACATAATCGATGGTTGTTATAACAGCATTGTTAAGGGGAAGTACCTATTGTCACCCCTCATATCTATCATATTAACCAGGAAACCTTTTACTTGATTCTTCTTGGTTGTTGGATTATATCAACAAGGAACCCTTTAACTTGATTTTCTTTGTTGTTAGAACCGTTTATTCTTAGAATCCATAATGAATAAATGGGAAAACCTAATTAAAATTAACATTAAAAATGGATATATAATTGTATAAAGTAAAATATTTATTGCAAATTATTGTAAATATTCATAGCTTAGTAGAGAGTCCTAAGTATCCTTCCCTGCGCGCTGTTTTCTATGCTCTTTGCCTCTTCACTCCCGTCTTTCTTCGAACGACGTGGAAAATTGAGGTGGGGGTTTAGATTTAGTGGGGGAGGATATAAGGGAGATATTGATCATGCATCCATGGTGTCAATTGGCAATTCGCTATTTTATTCTGGTGATGTTTATCCTCGAAAATGTTTTTTATATACAGTCTGGACTTTTGCAACCATTTTTGATCCAGCCTGTATTAATACATCTTATTCATTTTATAGCTGTATTTATGATAATCATTAGCAATTATTCAGAGGTTATAATTCTATATTTCTTTTCTAGTACATCTTGTTATGATTATATGTATAATTGATATAGTATAAACTTAATAATAAACATAGCACCAGGAGCACAGATGATTGTAAAAATATAATTGTGCTAAAAATTTATACACAAAAGACGTTGATAAGCCTTTCTAGCTGTCTCAGAGGTCAGTGCTACAAATTTATTTGATTTTATTAATTAATAACTGTAAGATTTTGTAGTAATGTAAAGATAGTAAACTTGACTCTTATTACAGTTTACTATCTTGTTGCTTGCTGGAAGGCCGTTGGCATCATTAGTCCCCATTTAAGAAAAACCCCTCTTGGATATACCAGGGTATGTTTCTTAATAGTGTAGATATATGTGACTTTCGTTAACTGTCAAATATGCAAATATAAATTATGGTAAATACCAATTATTGTTTATATTTGACAGGGTTCTGATTGTGGGATTCAAACCTGAGTCTTTTTTCTAAAATTGGGCTGATTCAGATCTTGGGATTCCTCCTGAATCCTTCTTCTATTGTGGGATTCAAACCTGAGTCTTTTTTCTAAAATTGGGCTGATTCAGATCTTGGGATTCCTCCTGAATCCTTCTTCTAATTGTGGGCTCATCTTCTAATTTTGGGCGATTCTGTTCCGGGGATTCATTCCTGAATCCGTCGTCTGTTTCTAATTTTGGACTCCATTCTAATTTTGGAACCAAGTATCTCTGAATTTCTTCTTTCTCTGGTGCCGTAGTTATAAGCGCTGCAGCATTGTTCGGATAGGTCCTGAGTTTCTTAGTGAAATTTGCACGTGGACATTGTCTTCGAGGTTTTAGATATAGAATTCTTATGAATAACCGTGAATTGCAGTTGGCGCTAAAAATCAGACTCAGAGTGACTCAGATTTGAGTATTCACTCGTCCGAGGGATTCATCCTGAGTCTTTTCCCTTCATCGTATCCTATCATAGTAGTGATCATCCTAAATCCTACTTGTCAACTTGGAACCATTCCCCCAGTCAAATTCAGTTAAGTCATCATCTATTCACAATTGTTGAGTCTGGATTTCTTATTCCCTTGATTTTATGCATGAGCAATATTTGGAAGCGTTCGGTTTCCACTCTCGTATCTGATCCTAGAGCTGTCTGTGCTCGTGTACATATTTTACACATTGGAACCTTTAACTTTTACTCCAACGTGTATTAATTGACTATATTAAATCATAATCTTTTATTTATATGTTGTTGGGGTAGGACTGTGGTAAATATTAACTTTTGTCAGACCTCCCACCATATATTCTGAGCGATTTTAGTAAAGATAAAACTTTTTTATGGAGTGTCACTATCCTTCATATTGATGCTTTATTGATATTATTACTCTTAATCTTCGAGACCTCTATCGGGTTAACCTTCGAGAAAGCTCCGGGAAAAGAGCTAAATAAGTCTACATCTTTCTTTGGGTAAAATCTTAGCTTAGTATCAACATTTTTATATGTTATCAACCGTCACAATCCTCCTCGAATAGTCATTCAAGTCAGCAGGCCTACGGAGTCCTGAAGACTAACTTCCTCCGTTACGGAGAAAACCTAATCTGCTCCGTATTACCCCTGATGGTGTCAGGTGGTTGCTGTGCTGACTAGACATTCAAACCACTATCTTTGAACATCACAAACCTAACATTGACGTAATCATCTATAAATCGACATTCGTAATCTTAAAATTCTTCGAACTTATCTACAAGAAAGAGCGGAGAGAGGTACCTCACCGTCGGGTACACTTGTTGATCCCAGCGTACTTCCTCTCCGCCACATATATATATATATATATATATATATATATATATATATATATATATATATATATATATATATATATATATATATATATATATATATATAATTATAATATCATATAGCCGGTATAGAGTAGCAAGGGATGGTGTTAGAGTAATGGAGAATGAAAGAGAGTGGAGGGTGCCCTACTTAATATGCGGATGATTTAGTTTAGTGTGGCGAATCTGAAATACGTTTGAGGGGATTAGTAAGAGAGAGATTTGGCAGGGTGTGTAAAAGGAGGGTTTTGAAAGTAAACGGAGAATAGAGTAAGGATTATGGTTTTTTAGTGAGGATATTTCTCTTGTAAAAGTTAATGTTAGATGGTGAGAAGCTTGGAACAAATGTCTGAGTTCAAATATTAGGATATATGGTGAATGAAAAGGGAACGGATGATGCAGAATGTAGTTAGAAAGTTGTGGAATGATAGGAAGATGGTGTGGCAATTAAATCCTTAGCGGAGCAAAGGGAATAAGAGTCTTGACTGTTGCTAGGGTCCTTACATGACGGTATGCTATTACCTATGCTAATGATAGTAGTAGACTATGGTCTGGAATAAGAGTACAGATATAAAGTATAGATATAGAACTTCTTATGGGGTTACACGGCATTTTCATGGGTTGCTCCTGGGTTAACAGGACGCAACCAACCAAAGTCAGCCACGCAACATGGGCACAAAAGATGGCTTGTTGCGGATAACATTTTGGCATAATAGTAAGACGAAAAAAATTTCACTCGCGCCAGGACTCGAACCGTCAACAACAGCGTCACCGTTAGACAATGTACTGGAAGTTTCACCACTAGTTCGATCCGACACCACAAAAAAAATAAGGTATCTCTTTACAGTTTTCAAGTTTCCTGCTTCGATATCACTGCTTCGAAACTCGAAACTTATTTAAATCCATAGGAGGGTGGTTGGAACCCCCTGCTGGGGCTACACGAAATTTCTTCTGGGGTGCTCCTGGGTTACAGGAGCAACCGACCAAAGTCAAGGAATGCCGACATGGGCACAACATGCTTGTTGCAACAAATTTGCAATAATAAGACGAAGAAAAATTTCACTCGTGCCAGGACTCGAACCATCGACAACAGCGTCGACTGTTAGACAATGTACAAGAGGTTAAACCACTAGTCAGATCCGACACCCCAGAAAAAAAGGT
>JABUQX010019634.1:5000-7500 GCA_015478945.1 Trachelipus rathkii | reverse complement strand
ACAGAGGGAGAGAAAACCCCAAAAAGCGGCCAGAAGTGATTGAATTCTACAATTCAACGATGGGTGCAGTGGATACGGACGACCAAATGGTCCGAAAGTATTCTTGCAAAAGGGCCTCGCTTCGTTGGACCATGTCATGGTTCTATTCCATTCTAGACATCTGCACATTGAATGCATATCTCCTTCATTCCATCAAAGATCCAAACATAGCTCAGGACTTGCAGAAAAGAAAACATTGCATTCGAATAAACTTCTATGAAACATTAGCAACAGAACTTATAAGACCACATGCCATCCGGAGATTCGAAAAGAATAAAAGCCTCAGCTTGCTGATAAAGGGATCTATAATGACACTTTACCCAGAGGTACGACCTCCACCACCACCACCACCACAGCAGGTTATTATCCCTCCTGGGGACAGGCTTCGAAGACTGTGCGCAAAATGCCAGAGGGATGGGATAAAGCCTGTCCCGAAAGTGTCAAAGGTATGCATTCTGTGTGGTGTCAAGTGCTCAGGGGTGTTGTGCAATAAACATTATACAGAGGAGGTCAAGTGCTCAGGGGTGTGCTGCAAGTCGTATATTATGGATAATAATTTAATTATATTATATTTTTTTGTTCCAGAATATTAGCCAAAAAGAGAAGAATATAGTTTACATATTAGAATTTGATTGATTTGATTATTGATTGATTATATTATTATTATATTATTATTAGGATCATTGATGGTATGATTATTGATTATGTTATTTATTATGGATGATGAGGTATTATTTGTATTTTTAGCATAAATGTATATCAGTGATTTTATAAGATAAACAGTTTTTTTCATGTTGTATTTGCTTTTCCGTTATTCCTGATTTATTCCATTTGAATTGTATCGTAAAGTAATTAAAAAGAAAATAGAAAAAAATTAAAAAATAGCAAAATAATACGTATTTTAGACACCTGACTCAAAATGTTAGACGCACTGTTATTTTAGGCTTATTCGGAAAATATTAACGAATATGTGCGATATCTAAAATAAAACTAGCCTAAAATGATAGACTATACATGAGTGAATGGACTTTCTGTTGTTATAGCGTGTATAAGAGTAATCTTATTTGGAAGATTCACATTTTTTAAAATATACAAGCAATTTAAAAAAAAAATTAATTAAAAATAGTATTAGCCAACATAATTTTCAAAATAATGGCTCAAACAACTCAGAAAGGACCTAATTACACAATGGGCATGCTAAAAGTTACAAAAAAAAAAAAAAAAAAACGAAAATTTTTAAAAAAAGTTTGAGCGGACGTTTTACGTCCGCAGCGTAGTCGCGCGTATGATCCGACGCAAAACATCCGCAGCGTAGTCGCGAGGGTTAACGTAAGGGCGGCGCTCGAGCGGGGTCACATGATGTGGAGCGGCAAATTAGTCATCTGTGCGACGTTTTCAGTAGTCAATTTGAAGCTTGTTGTGATAAGAGGTTTGCAGAATGCCCTTTTCAATCCAACAAAGAGTGTTTATTTTTGAAACTTATTTTGGATGTAAATCGTTTAATTAATTAAAACATTAAATGAAATGTTCACGATAAAATACCCAAACACAGCTGTTCCAGGAAAGAGTGTTGTGCAGAAATTGATTAGTAAATTTCGAGCAACAGGTTCGGTCGCTAACGCCAATCGTAACCGTGAAAAGAAAGTTTGTTTGGCGCAAAATATTGCACTTGTGCAAGAGACTATGGTTAGAAGTTCACGGAAATCAACTAGACGTCTATCCGCACAACTAAACATCAAACGAACTTCATGCCATAACATGTTGAAACTGTTACATATGCGACCATACAAAGTTGTGTATCCAGGTTCAAGGTGAACATTTTTAGCACCTCCTGTGAACTATTGACCTATGAATGTTCAGTACCTTGTTTTCCATAATAATAATTCAATATTCTGTATTGTGTATTTACAATAAACGAGTTAATTATCTGCATGTTGTTTATAAGACTTCCGGTTTTATGTGCGCCACTCGTATATATATATATATAATATATATATATAAATATATATATATAATATATATATAAATATATATATATATAGATAATATATAATATAATATATATATATATTAAATATATATATAATATAAAATATATATATAGTATATATATATATAATATATATATATATATAAAATTATATATATATAGTATATAGATATAATATATTATAATAATAATTATATATAATATATAATATAATATAATATACTTGTAATATATATTATTAAATATATATATATATATATATATATATATATTGCCAGCAAGAAGTTTACTAACGTCATTTAAAATTACATATATTTTGAAAATTTTCAGTTCCCTATAAAAACAGTTTTAATATAGCTAGCTACATGAGGTAACATGCTCTTTGCTCAATTGAAACCATGTAAAAATGAGTACACTATGCCTCAGTGTTCTGCGTGTTTCCGTTGTGAGTGTTCGTGTCAGGGTTTGCGT
>JABUQX010019633.1:0-16658 GCA_015478945.1 Trachelipus rathkii | reverse complement strand
TATACAGTATATATATATGAGTATATATATGTATATATATATATATATAAGAGTTATATATGAGCAGTATATATATATATGGTGTATATATATATATATATATATATATATATATATATATATATATATATATATATATAATTTTTAATTACGCAGAATGAACCATTGTTGCTTGCGTTTGGAAGGTTCAATGATTCGGTGTGAAACTGGCACTACGATTTGGTGAGATTATGGTCTCGCCTCTATCGTTACCCGTTTAGTAAGTTAAATTTAATCACCTACTCAGACCCACAATATGCTGTTTACTTGTATTATTATTTATATTTAAATATCTTTATAGTTTGTAACTTATAAGTAAGTGCACTTGAAATACATACACAATATCCACGCGAGTGCACTATATGCATTTAACTTCTCCATACTTCTTATATTAAATTATCTACCTTAATAAACTTGTCAAAATGTAGGTTTTCAAATAATTTTTTTTATTAAAAACAAACGATTATTTTTATTCTTATTGTTATTTTTTGTTTTTAATATTGATATATCTTTACTTGATTATGTAGCTTATATGTAATAGATGTAAACTAGAAAGCATCTATTTCGAAATCGAATTTTAGTTTAAATTTAGAATATCAAATATTAATTTGAGTGTGTTCGGTCATTGTTTTGAATTGTGATGGATTTTGAAAGAGTATTGTAATGGTGGCTGGTTTCAAATATTGTATTGATTGCATTTATTGTATTGCAGGGTGGGAAAGCCAGAGACACCACAAGCGCTTTCTGAAGGGCAGAGATGAAAGTAAAAGTTCAGACTCTGCAACTAAAAGTACAAGCAATATTTGAAAAACTATGGTAAAAGTTAATTAATAACTCAGAAAAACTATTTTTGAGCTATGTTTTTGCTGCGGCAAATGGGCAATGTAATCTTCAATCCCTCAAATTTTTATGATTCTATTTCATGTAACTTTTTTACACCTTATTTGCTAGCTAGCAGTTAGTAAAACGTATTTGATTTTAAAATATATTCGTATAAATTTATTTAAAAAAAAAAAAAAATTCAGCAAACTATCTTTATTTTTGTTATTGTTATTGTTATTATTATTATTATTATTATTATTATTATTATTATTATTATTATTATTATTATTATTATTATTATTATTATTATTATTATTATTATTATTATTATATTATTATTATTATTATTATTATTATTATTATTATTATTATTATGGTTTTCAGTGATCTATGCTTATATTTTTGTTTAATGTTAATTTTGCTAATATCTATTTTTAAATTTATATTTAATGAGAATAGCGATTCTATGGTTTTGTCTTTATATTTATTATATTTTATATTATAATACATATATTATAATCTTAAATTACTGTATATCATATTATATTATTTTATTATATTATAATATATAAATTATTTTATTATTATTATTTTATTATATTTTATATATTTAATAAAATACAACTTTGATTATTACTTCATTCTAATATATAAACAAACATTGCAACCTCTATTATTCCACGTTTTTCTTCTAACTATAAATTATATATTATTTTCTCATCATTTCTGATACACATGTAGGTGTGTGTGTATTTCATATAACCCTTTGAATTTAAATAAACCTTTGATTATTTTTATATATTTCAATGGTATGATAAGGTAAACAATGTGTTGCTACTTTTCCAACATGGACATTTCTTACTTCATCGGAAGAAACAAATTAGGTTAAGCATAGTAGGTTCTAAGTATAGCCTAAATCTCACTAAGTTGTTTGTTTTTCAAAAATACTTTAAAATGATATACATTTTTAATATATTTAACAGCGAATTTTATCTGACTTATTAATTATCAGAAAACCGTTTTCTCGAAAGTGCAAAGCAAGCTTCCACGGCGTGATTTTTCTAATATTTCTTTATGAGAAGAAGAAATTTATCGCTCCTAAACCTAGGGTAAACTAAGAATCGATCTTGTAATATATATATATATAATATTATATATATATATAGTATATTATATATATATATATATTATAATATATATATATAATATTATATAATAGTATATATAATATATATATATATTATAAATATATATATATATATATATATATATATTATATATATATATATTATATATATACTATATAGTATAATATATATATATATATATTATAATATTATATATATATATATATATATATATATTAGTATGATATATATTTATATATTATAGTATATATATATATTAATATATAGTATATTATATATACTATATATATAATATATATATATATATATATATATATACTATATATATATTATACTTATATAGTTATATATTATATAATATATATATATATATATTACTAATATAATTATTATATATATATATATATTTAAAGCTACTTATACTACGTCAGGCTTATTACTATCGCGCCATAGCCAGCCCATATATCCATCTATATATTAGTACCTAGTCATATTATATATTTATATGATATCTCACTACTCAATTATTACTTAAATATATATATACTATATATATATTATATAATATATATTATGATACTATAATATACTATATACAATATAGGTACATAATATATGATATGATATATTATCAGCTTAGTAGTTATCAATATAGAACTATACTACGAATACTATTTTAAAAATTTAATATGTTAATATAATTTTACTGAAAATAGTATGAAAAAAAATTGCCTATATACTAACATATACAATCTATTATATATATAATCATATACATACATATATATTTATAATATATATATTCATTATATATATATATATACTATAATTATAGTTATATCAATAATATACATATCATATATATAGCCCTAATGTTATATACTTCAACCCCCCCCCCCCCTAAGTATACCCTCACCATATAGCTACTCACCTATATACATACTATTATCAATATAACAACCGTTATATATATATTATATATATATATTAACTATTATATCATATATATATATATATATATATAGTACGCTATCAATATCTATTTTGCAGAACTCCTACTAATGCTATAAATATACTATAGGAGTAATAATAGTATATATACTATTACTACATATAATATTCACTATCAAATTATAGATTTGGATATATCTATTAGAATACCTAGTGCATAACTTGATAGCTATACCTATATACTCAACATACTTCTATAATAGCGAGATTAAGTACCTATTAGTACTTTACTATATAGTATATTATATCACTTAAGTACTATAATACGTAATAGTACATCATTATATATAATGACTAATATAATTATTGATCCGTAGCTGTTCTCTCAGGTTACCTCTCTGCCCCCCAGTCCGATTGCTCACTGGACAACAACCGTGCCTCCATCATATATCACTCATCACATTTGCTATTATATTGCCCTACTCTTTTAGGCTCATAAGGCTTCGTATCGAGTGTGAGGGATCATGAAAAATTAGAAACACAAGACGCACGATGATCGCGCAAGTGCGTTCTTAACGCCACGATGAACGCACTTGGCAGCGTATGACAACAGCCAATATTACTTAACAGCCATACGCAAGTAACGAGATCCTACGCCTGAATGCAAAATTTGCAGCGTCCCAGACCCTGCATCTGTTCACGATATTTGTATTGAATCTACCTCCAACATGTACTTCATCCGCCAATCGCCATTTTGCCTATCACTGTAATTTATCGTATAACACTTTCTAGAAAAGGCTTATTATCCTCATTTACTGTCTGAGTCCTCCTACTTGAACAAAAGCTCCAATAGTTTGCCCACCTTCATAAGAACCTGAATATCGGTTATGATATTTAAATAATTTTTATTTTTTTAGACCGCCTTTAATAGAACTGTATGATACGGACTCACCCATTTGAGTTAGCTTCAGCCTATCATGGGTTCTTTGTTTTTGATTGTATCATACTATAATATATATACGGTATTCTAGTATATATACTATAATATTATAATATCATTATAGATATATATTATATATATATATATTAGCTAATTAGTATATATAATATATAATAATATACCTATATAACATGATATCTTATGATTAACATATACTAATATATATATATCAATATATAACATATTATATAAGTAATATTAAAGTAATATTATAATCATACTATATAGCCTATACTATATTAAATGTTACCCATTATATATATATAATGTATATTATACCTTATATATATATATATTATAACTATACTATATTATATATATATCTTTAGCTTATAGTATTATATATGAACACTTTTGATGTAGTTCGAAATGACTGCGAAATAGTGTGCTGTTGTGCTGCATAGACGTTGGAGTGGGTTCATTCTATATCTTAGATTTAACTTTTTCTCCTCAAAATCCTTCGTTTGATGACACATGTTCCTTTACCCTTCAGGAGAGAGACGAGCGTTTATAAAGAATGGATTATTATTGTCAAAGGATTGAGCAGTACATTCACTAAAAAAAGGAATGTGCCATGCGCTAACTTTCTTGCAGGTATTCCTTCAGATAAAAATTTCCAGTCTCTTGCCAAAAAAAAACTTACAAAAATTTCTTCTGAAGGTCTGCAAAGAAGATTGAAAGAAGAAAAGCTATTATTATTTATAATCGAAATCACGAAAGATAACACCTTGAAATTAATAAATTTTGTCATGTATTAGGTTAGATAACGACCAAAATACAAAATAAAATAATTATTAAACTTTATATCTTGAGAAAATAAATTTATAGTAGTTGGATGACTTTATAATTTCTCATAGAATTGAAAGGACACACACAAAGAATAGCAAGATTTCACCGTACACTTTGTTGAAAACATTTAAATTATTCAGATGTTGGAAAATCAGCTTCGGTCAAAACGGAATTACAAACACTCGGTCACAGAAACGTTTCAACAAGACTGAATCAAAAATCCCTTAACTTCAAATCTCATCCACAAAATATGGCATCATAAATTTTTACATATTCTTGTAATTATATATATATAATATATTATATATATAGTATAATTATATTATATATATATATATATTATATATATATATATATAGTATATACTATATACTATGTTAGTTATAACATGGATTTAATGATCCTGGGGGAAGGATAACTAAAATTTTTAAATATTTCTAATGTTATTATTATATTATTACTATATAAATATATAATTATATATATATATATATTATATATAGATATATATAAATATATTATAATTAATATATATATTATATAATTTATATATATATATATATAATTATAGATATTTATATATATATATATATATTATATATAAGTAATATATATATATATATATATATTATAGTTACATATATATATATATAATATTATCAGCTATATATATATTTATAATATAATAATATACTTTAATATATTATATATAGATATATATATATATATATATATTATATATACAGTATAACTGCAACATAGATATATTTAATATTGTATATATATATATATAATATATTTATATATAATATATATATATATATATATATATATATATATATAATATTATATATAATATATAATATATATATATATATATATAATAATATATATAATATTATATATATATATATGTATGTATTATATATACTAATATATATATAATATATATATATTATTATATATATATATATATATATTATATATATTATATAATATATATATATTATATATAATACTTATATATATATACATTATCACCATTACGGGTATATATATATATAATATATATATATATATATATATATATATATAATATATATATATATATTATATTAATATATAATATATATAGTTATACTCAATATATATATATATTCATTATATATTAGTATTATGTATATATATATTACACTTTATTTCAAGGAGATTGGCCCACTTGAGCTTTTTCAATTTTCTCGGACTATCTGCTTCACCTTGGCTGTATGCTTCAGTAGAATTAAATCTTTTTTTCCTCGTGTCCGTTCTTTTATCCGCACAATACTATTTTCTCTTTTTAAACTTCTTGTCCGCTTGCACTAGAAATATTTTATTTATTATTATTCATCTTGATCATTATCCAAATCAACACAGAATGTTTTCCTATTCATCTTCTCCTTCTTAAAAATATTCCTAAAGAAATCTTTTTATCTAGGCTAGTAGTAGGGAGCCACATCGGACACCGTGGGGCCCCAACAAGACAAAAAAAGTTGTTGCCCGGTGAATTTCTACATGTCCATTGACCTCATTTCTGATCGCCACGTTTTTCCGAAGTCGGTCTTGATTTACTGGGTCTTGAGCTCTTTTTTGCCTTGCACCCTGAACTGATCCGTGCACCTTTTTTGGCAAACTAGATTTTTTCGGCAACATCCCTGAACTTTCTTCGCCCGCCTAATTTCATTTTGCAACCGTAATTGCGTAGCAACCTTCGAAGAAGGTCTGCGCCAGCATGGAGGCGGATAGCTTCCACTCGTACGTATTAGTCCCCCCTATTTTTCACCCCCAGCCTAATTTTTTCTCGTGCTAGTGGGTATTTTTTGCCCACCGGTGATTTTTGATGGTTCTTTTATAGGGCGCTTAGCCCTTTTTTTGATGTTTTGACCTTGATCCTGGTCCCCCGCAGGTGCGGACCCCGCCAAGCCTGCCCGGCAAAAGCCGCCACGTATTCCCGACCCGACCCGCTTTCCGACCGCGTATTTCCCGCATGCTTGTGCCGCCGCCCGACGCCATTTTATATATATATTATATATATATATATATATATAATATTATTATATATATATATATATATTATATTATATATTATAATATCTATATATATTTTTTCCTATCCTATACACACACACACACAACCACAGACCTCACGATTTTCCACCATCCCTTTTCATCTGCCTTACTTACCTTCAAGCCTTATCGGCATCACGTTTTCGCGTTCTATGCCGTTCATAAATCAATCATATATAGCACTGAAAGGATTACGAATACCCACCACTCGGGCAACATTTAAGACCTTTAGTCCACACGTCCAGCGGTACGAATTGTTAAAATATAAATTTAATATTTCAAGTTTATAAAAGCAAGTCCGCGGCTTCCTAATAATAATCAATAATAATATAATAATTTAATAATAATAATAATAATAATAATATAATAAATAATAATAATAATAATTAATAATATAATATAATATAATAATAATAATAATAATTATAATAATATAATAAAAATAAAAATAATAATAATAAATAATAATCATTAATAATAATGAAGCAATAATAATCAAGATAATACATTAGATTGAATAATGTAATGAAGTAATATATAAAACATAATACATATAAATAGAGAATAATAATAATAATAATAATCAAATAATACAATAAAATAATGAGACCATAATCAATCATCATTAATAATCGAAATAATTATATGCAATAAAATAAATATAAATAAATTCCGAATAATACATAATAGATAACTACAATAATAAAGAATACTAATTAATGAAATTAATAGATCGTAATGAATAATAATGATAATTTTTGTATCTGGCTGACGTCGACCACGAAAATATTATTCCCACGAAGCCGTGTGTCATAATCACGGTGTCGGTCTTTTTACAGTACAAGCAAACCATAAAAACAGATATGCCGCATGCGCATCATACAAGGCGTGCGGAGAGAAGAGAGAGAGAGAGAGAGAGAAAATGAAGAGAGAGAGGACCGATCGAACTGCCAGATCGCGCCAGGCGAGCAATTCTTCTGAGAGAGAGGAGAGCGAGAGAGGTTGACGAGAGGGTAGAGGCAGCTGATATACTTATTACATATATATTTATACATTATCTTATATATTATATATATATTACTATACGTATATATATATATATTATATACTATATACTCTATTTATATAAATATATATATACTTATATATATGATATACGTTATATAGTATACCCTGATCATACTATAGCTATATATCATAGTATATATCTTCCTTCAACACGTTGCTTCTCCTACGATTCCAAACATGCGTTCTGCGCATCTACAAATGCCGAGCGAGCGACGAGAGAGAGAAGGAGAGTGAGAGTGAGACGTAAGCAGAGAGAGGATGAGCAATTAGAGAGAGAGATGAGACGACGAGAGATGGCAGAGAGAGTCCTGAATAGAAAGATTGAGAAGACTGACGAGCGAGAGATTCGAGAGACGTGACGAGAGAACGGTACGACGACGAGAGTTAGATAGAGACGTAGTACACCGCTGCGTCGATGCAACATAGAATCACTCAAAGTAATAGCCTCGGGACGTGGACGGTATATATATATAGATATACAGTATACCTATATTTGTATTATATACTAGTATAATTATATACATATACTACTTATATACTAATATATATACTTATACTATATATTAAAATTACACAATTGCCTTATATATAATTATATATATATATACTATACTATAATGCTTACATGAGTTTCGAATGGTTCTACTATTAAGCGTATATAGTAATATATAGTATATAATATATATATTATATTTATATATTATCGTAGCTTATATATATATATAATAGCATATATAGTATATATATATATATATACTAATATATATATATATACTATATAATATTATATATTATATATATATATACTATACCATTGTGCTTTGACATGATATTTCGGCCTTGACCTTGCCGGACACCCCATCAATATACCTACACCTGCACTAGCCCTGCAACGCCCTTCTAGACCTTTTAAACCTAACCTACATAACTAATCATCAACCCTAACCTAGCTGCACCTAATCCATGAACCTTAACCTAAGCCTAACATAACAGCCTAACCTAACCTAGCCTAACCTAAGCCTAAGCCTAACCTAAGCTAACCTAACCTACCCTAACCTAACCAGACCCTACCTAACCTAACACCTAAAGCCATAACCTTAAACACTAACCTCACCTATACTAGCGTACACCTACCATCTAGCCTTACCACCTACACCTACGGTACACCTACATCTGGCCTTTACTACCTCAGCCACACCCTATCCTACACCTGCACCCGCGCGTTGAGACTCATTCATAGCGGCGCTAAACAGATGCTTGTCACACTAGCCTTTTGGCACGAATACCCTGTGTATATCTCTCAGTCTCGCTCAGCTATCATGACCGGTCATGATATATCTACGGTACCTGACCTGTACTGGATCTTCGTAACTTATATTCACATACGCGGACACAACACACACCACACATAGCACACTCATATACTTATACACACACACACACACACACACATCATAATCCCACTTATACACACATTCACTTATACACACATTCACATATGACCTTTGCATTTTACCATAGACCACTTAACATTTACACGTTATACACAAGCCGGCACAAACAACAACACACACTACACTCACCATAGACACTTACAATTACACTTACAACACTTATACGCACGTATAAACACACGACCAACCTTTGTCTTTCACATGCGTTCAATTTTTTAGCCCACCTCCTAATGTTATTAGGCACTTAAACATTTTTAATTAAAAAACATTTTCGCGAACCTAAAAACTGACATTAATCTCATTTACAGACCTGATTATGTGTAACATCATTATATCTTATTAACACTGTACTTTCTACTTAATAACTTTTGACTTAAATACTTCTTGAATATTATAAATTTTTTAATAATTGTATGTAAGAAGAAAAGAATAGTAACCATGAAGTGTTCTGATAAATAACACATTTTATTTTACGCTACAACTGTCATAATCTTATTAAAAACACTTAACAATTACATAACTTAAAGCATAATCAATAAATCAATAGAGTGTTACCTAACACCAAGAGGGCATTTAGTATGCTTTTGTTTTACTGCTATTACTGCTTTCTAACTCATGTCTTTCACTGCTCTTAACTCGATGTTTCTACGTGCTCTTAAATTTATTATGTTTTTCACTTCTTCGTACACTCGTTAATTTATCCTTATTACATATTTAAAGCAGTAAATCAGGTAATATCAATAGAGTGTTACCTAACACTAGGGGGCATTAGTATGCTTTTGTTTATGCTTTACTGCTTTAACTCATGTTTTACGCTTTAACATCATGTTTCTACTCTCTTTAACCTCATATGTATTTAACTTGCTTTATAACTCACGGTATTGTCATCGTAACAATTGACATCTCCTTGACGCAGTTAATCAGTAAATCTAACTAACTTCACCTATAATTCTTTGACCTTACTACAATCTTTTCGTTTTACACTGCTTATGCTTTAACCCTAGAAACACGGAGGGGTGTAAACACACCGCCGCTCGAGAATATTCTGAATATCCTCATACTTTTTCTATATAAAGACGTGCATTTACCGAAAGCTCTCGCTCAGCTGTAGCATTAAGCATTTGTGGGAGAGAGTGTCTTTGGTCACAGCTGTTGCTAGATGTAGAGCTTTTGTATTCTGGTTCATAAAGTCGGTGTTGGGTATGCATACACTCCCCGACGTAGTTAACCGTTAGATTTTTTTTTATATATGATTTTAAATTTTAATTTTCAGCACAAAAAAAATTATATATAATATATATATATATATATATTATATATATATATATATATATATATATATATATAGTATATATTATATATATATATATATATATTATCATATATATATATAATAAGTTTTATATATATATACTATATATATATATACCATATTATATTATATACATATATTTAATGTCGTTATAATCGTCTTTCACTCCAGGCTTTTAATAATAAATAATAGATAGTAATGATGAGAATAATCTAATATTTAATAATCAATATATAACTATAATAATAATAATAATCTAAACTATAATAATAAAATAATAATCATAATAATAATTAATATCAATATAATAATATAATATAAAATAATCTAATAATACATTAATAATAATTAATAACTAATAATCAATGAATAAGATAATAATTTGACCGTCACAACGTGCACGCTTTTATAGAAGTTGAAATAAACTTCAAACATACCCAGTGAATCTAAGTGGTCTCATTGGATCTGGACGCAGATGTAGATGATGACCGTTGAGATTTGGCAGAACGTAATGTACGACAGTGACCTTGATGTCGATTACTACCAACCATTTCATCTTTTATCGAATTAAGTGTGCATAGAAAAGAGAAAATTGCAACTAGCCTTCAAAGCAAATAAAGGGGACGGGGACGCACATTCCCACACAAGATCTCAATTTTATCACCTATTTTGCTCCTAGCACCAACACGTTCTGTAGATAACAGTCAATTCCTTTGCCCGCTGCTCATTTATCAACTTTGCAGATTTATATACGCTAGCTACTAATCATATATATATATATATAATATATAATATATATATATACTAATTACTATATGTCTATATGTCTTACATCATAGTCCATTAATGTTTATAGTACCTCCTAACCTACTATTATTGCATAAGTATGATTATTTACCCTTTAATCACCATCAACTGACTTTAGTATATTAGCAGTTATACTTATACCACCGCTATATCATCATTTATAGGCACCTTCCCTGTTGTTAAAGGAGGTTACATAAAAATATCAGATATTCGAAGATCGCCCTGCAACACTAGTTCGTCTACCCATGCACCTGTTGACGTTTTTAAACTTAAAACACCAATTAGAAGAAGAGAAAAAGTTGCCACAGTTGCTTTTATATCATGTTAATTGTTGTATTATTGTAATTTGTTTTAATTTTTTTTTTATTTATTTTATTAAGGGGCTCGAGCCGGCGGGACAGAGGGGGACGAAGTCCCCCCCGTCGCTCCCCGCTTGAGCGAGGACCTGACTCGTTTGGACATCTTTTGCTATTTAAACTTGAGTATTCCTTTAGTTGTAAAAAAAAAAAAAAACTTTTTGTCAACCTTCACGCTTTATTGCCTTGAAATATCGAAAAAAAAAATCGATTTACATCGCTCGTTCGATATATATCGGTTAACATCCTTTTAAAGGGAAAGTTCCTATAGTATATATAAATTATTATATAATAATATACTAATATTATATATACTACTATGTATACCCTATTATTATATGACATATATTTATATAGCCTATATATATATATTATAGTATATATATTAATAATATTATACTAAAAAAAAACTATAATATTATATATATATATATACTATATATAAAAATAATATCAGCTTAGTGAATTATAATTCGTGGTGTAAATACAATGTAAATTTAATATTATTTTCAAAGAAAATCATTGTTTTACCTTCAAAATAGCATGTCATCAGTTTGACTGTCCAAACTCAGGTCGTATTGCTCCAAAATGACTGAAACTTCCCAGAAAGAGATACCATAGTCATGAAACAATACAATATACAAAATTCAAAAAATATCAAAGGAATATTTTAAAAAAAACATTTTTATACAAAATCTTTCCATTTTGTTTTTATTACAAATTTTGAGAATCTGGCGTTTTGATAAAATCGATATTTTGTCCCAATTCTAGAATTCTTTATTGTGTTCGGTGAACTAGCGAGAATATCATAGTACTATGACATCTATCTGATGTTACGAAACAATATCATTAAATATTCACATATGGTATTCACATAAATTTTAAATTAATTTTGAAAAAAAATGTATATAAATTTTTGGAGTTTGGAAATCTGGGTGCTTAGACCCCCACCGATGTTTGTGTTGACAAAAAATAGGCAACCGCTGTTCTAGTGGTGTACTCATGTTTTACTCGCTTCTTAAACTCATGTCTTTACTGCTTTAACTTTCTGCTTACTGCTTGAACTTTCTGCTTTACTGTTTTTACTGATTTCCTGCTTTACTGCTTTAACTCATGAGTATTTCTTTAACATTATGTTTTCTATTTTGTTTTAATACTTTTTATTGACTTTTTATTATTTATTTTTAGCTTTATTATTATCTATTAATTTTTTGATTAATCTTTACTCTCGATTTTATTTTCATTCTTATCTTATTAATACTTAGTTTTATTGTACTCTCAATGTCCTCATTGTTTATTTCTAGGAATCACACTATACACACAACACACACACACACACACACACACACCACACACACACACTATACACTATACCACTTATATATACACACATTCATATTGACACTCTATACACACATTCACTATGACAACTTACATTAACCCATAGACACTTACATATTACACTTATTAACAGACACACGCACACACACGCACACACTTACACTTATTACACACAATTCACTTGATGACACTTACATTAGTCATGAGACACTTCGATACATTTACACTTACTACTCACAAACAGATTACTACATCACACAGACTTACTTACACTCGACACCACACGATTTACTTATCACGACACAGAGGTTGAACTTTACTTACACTCGCACACAGATTTACACACACCACACAACACACACACACACACCCACGCACACTCACTATACACATATAACGTATAATTTATATAAAACATTTTAATGTTTTAAATTTATTAACATACATTTATATTACTCATTCAAATATAGCTAAAAAGGATTTCAAAGTTTGCTTAAAACTTCTCTGTGATAAATCAAATATTATCTTTGAACAAAGAATTCTCTAGTTAACTGTTAATACCATTTTGTATTATATATTTTATAACTATTCAAAGCTTCTCTAAAATAACTTTACTTAAAAAATTTTGATAAATTTTAATTAAAAAATATATATTACTTATTTTAAGAAAATAAATCAGTGTAAATCAGTAATGCAGACACAAGCAACCCCTCTACACCAAGCTATGCCACGTTTTGCTCTAATGACTTACTGCTTTACATCATCTTTAGCCATTAATAAGTATATAAAAATAACAAAATTAAAAATCAGTCTCTGCCAACATAACATGTATTTTATTCAAATCAATCATTCTAAGCTTTTTAATTTAAAAAATAACAATTATTCCTGTACATATTAATTCATATTCACGCTCGATGGATTAACTAAAAAATATTTCCAAAAAGTTCTTATCTTAAGATACATTCGGGGTATCTTCTTTATGTTATTATCCGCTACTTTGTACAACTTGACAATCCATCATCTAGAAAACAACAACAATCCAGCACTCGTTACAGATACGAAACCTTGTACTCCTCTCACTTCGTAGTAAAATTGTGTATGACAATAACTATTAGATAATCCTTTTTGCTCTATCCGGGGCGATTTAAGGCCTAATTCTATGTCAAAAGTCGATATCTTCAAACTGCACCTTTTTCTGTATACAATCGTTGGTGCAATAACCTGACGACGTAATAGGCCTTTAAATGTGAGGCCTAAACATTCTTGGAAAGGCCTTCTTGTGTAGAGGGCTTAGATTTAAGATCTCTAATCTGCCACAGTCAAGGTAGCACATTCCAGTAATGAGACAAGGACATTTGTGTATGCCTAACGATATTATTCTGTAATAATAAAGTATATTCAAAACTGACAACATTTGCTGGTATCTCGCACGTAAGTCCTATTAAGTGCACGGTAAGTAAGGAAATGTCTTCCTTACTGTGATTGGTCGGAGTAGCTTTCCCCTAGTTCATAAGCTAACCACCAGGTGCTCTCAGCATGAAAGCCCCACCCGCAAAGGCAACCAGCCCCGCACCCCGCTGGTGGCGTCCCGCGCGTCCCCGCCCGCCGTGACGCCAGCACGCGCGCTACGCGCGACGGCCGTCGCGCGCGCCGTGCTCCATGCAGCCGCCGCGTGCGCCGCCGCGTCGCGCCCGCAGGCGCAATATTTCCGCGAACCGGTGGTTCCGAATCCGCAGCCCGAAAATAAACAGGTATCTTCATAGCCGGAACGTGGTGTGAAGGCGTTAATGTCAACCGGTAGTATCCCGGTTTCCGGTCTTTAAGTACTAGCATTACCAGAGAACTCCCCATCCCTATGGTAACGTAACCATCTGTATGTTAAGGTTCATACCGTTACATCATACATAACACCGGATAGTACATGGCGCTTAATACACTGCGTGATGAGACACTACGTTTTTTTCTTTTATTTACCTTTGATAATTTTACACATTCTATGACTTAGCAGTCATGTTACGTTTTAAATTAATAAATGCGCAACCCAAATAAAAATAAGATAAATAAAAACGGAACACAGATAAAATAAAGAATGGTAATTGAAAGAGTAATACAGTCTAAATTTTTTTTATTGTACAATAGTAAATATTATAAAAACAAATTTAGGGCCAATCAAATTTGATTGTTATTGAACATGATGTCATCAAGAAGCATGCAACCACCAAAGCTGACTGTACAAAGCAAGTTATTAAAAGTTAAGGAATCAAAGCGTGAGGCATTCAAAAGGTGAGCACTCAAAGTTCGAGGGCATTCAAAAGCTGAGCATCAAAATTTATGGCATCAAAAACTGAGCATTTAAGGTTGAGCGCATTCAAAGCTGACGGCAACCCAAAGTTGACCGCTACAAATTTGTATTAGAGTGGCTGTGTCGTGCGTATGTTGTAAGTGCTTATGTGTGTGTGTGTTTGTGTGTGTGTGTGGGTGTTGTGTGTGTTCGTGTGTGTGTGTGGTGTGTGGTGTGTGTGTTTTGTGTGTGTGTGTGTGTGTGTGGCTGTGTGTTTGTGTGTGTGTAACAGATAGGCATAGATATTAATTAATAAAATAAAAGTAAAATGTTCTAATATATTACACGTAAGGTGTGTGTTAGATTTGTGTGTGTGTGTGTGTGTTTGTGTGTTGTGTGTGTTGTGTGTGTGTGTGGGGTGTGTGTGTGTGTGCTGTGTGGGGTTCTAAATAATAATAACAGATAGGCAGAAGTAAATAACACTAAACGGCTGGGGGAGTACGGACAAATTATTTGCCGCCTGCCGGAGCGCAGCGCGGCGGGCGGAGAACGCGCCTGCCGGGCGCACGACGGCGGGCGGAGCGCGACCTGCAAGGGGGCACGCGGCAGGGCGGGACGCCCGCAGCGTACGCACCAAGCGGAGTGCATACCCGGTGTTGACCTTGCGGGTCTGGGGCTCATGCTGAGCCTGGTGGTAGCTTATGGAACACTAGAGGGGGATCATAACTTCTCCGGACCAATCACAGATATAAGGAAGACAGTTTCCTCTTACCTGCTTAAAGGATCTTACCGATCTCCAGCATGTTTCAGTTTGAAAATATATTTTAAATAATATAATAACAATGTTTCTGTCATATTTACTGGAAGTATACTTTTCCTTGACCTGGAATTAGGATAGAATAGCCCTCTACAAAAAGGCGTATTCCTAAAATTAGGCCTAAATTTAGCTAACGTAGTTATTGCACCAACATTTTCTACCAGAATAAATAGGTCAGTTTGAGAAATATTGATTTTTTGACTTAATAGGCTGTCTTAAATCGCCCCTCGCGATTCACAACAAGGTATATTCTAAAATGTTCTATTTTCAACACATTTTACAGAGGAGATGGTCAGTTTGTATCTTGTATACGAGTGCCGGCATGTGGTTTTGTTTGCTAGTTATGGATTGTCCAATGATCTCTCTTCAA
>JABUQX010019632.1:17500-36102 GCA_015478945.1 Trachelipus rathkii | reverse complement strand
AGCTGGGCGGCCACGGGGCTGCCGGAAACGGGGTAAGGGCAAAAAGACACCAAGAACCAGGCACCAGGGTGAGAAGGCGCCCGGAGGGCGATGGCGGCTAGGGGTGACCAAGGGGTCCGCAGGCGATACGAGGGGTGCGGAAACCATAAGGGGAAGGGGAGATAAAGCGGGACGGCGCGCCAGAACCAGGGAGGGAAGCGGCCAGGAAACCAGGGGCCCCAGGAAGTGACAAGGAATGACGCAGAAAAAGGGGGCGGGGAGGGTCGCCAAACGGCGGAGCGTGTGGGCCAGGGGTGGAAGAGAAGGACAAAGGTGGATGAGTGCCAAAGAGAGGGGAAAAGAAGAGGCAAGCCAGAGGCGGGGAGAGAGATCTCAGGCAAAAAAGGCGACGCCGAAGAGGAGAGGACGGAGCAGAAGGGACGAAAGCAGGGATACGCGGCAAGTGGGTAAAAAGACGGTGGTATGGAGGATTCGAACCCGGAGCCGCGGGGGAAAAAGGCGGGGAGGGCGGCAGGGTGCAGGGCGCAGGGGGTGAAAGGCGGGCGAGGATCGGAAGGGAACGCGGTGGGTCGGAAGCAAAGCGTAGAACCGAACGCAGGCCGCGATCAGCCTGCAGGAGCGGAGAGCAAGCAGGGAAGAGCAGGCCAGAACGGAAGGGACGGGGGGAGGAGAGGGAGGTTCCTTGGGAACGGCCCACACGAAAGGAAAGGGGAGGGGGGAAGGGAACAGACGAGATGGAAGGTCGAAAATAGGTGGACGGGGGGGCACGCAGGAAGGGCGGAGAGCGCGCGGGGGCGGCGGGAAAAAGAAGCAGGGGGCGACGGGGGCCGGGGGGAGAGCCGGGAGAGGGGGGCGCGCGCGGGGGGCTGGGCGCACGCGGGGGACCACCAAGGGGGGGCCGACGGCCGGCGAGCACGAGGGCCGGGCGCCGCGCCGCGGGCCGAGAGGACGAACGGGCGGAAGAAGCGAAAGGCAGCAGCAACAGGCGTGGAAGCGGGGAGGGAAAGGAGAAAGAAGGAGAGCTGGGCCGGAGAATAAAGGAGGCCCACGCCGCGCGAGCAGAACGCCAGCGGGAGGGGGGGCAGGGGGCGGGCGAACAAGCGCAGGGAAAGCGAGGGGGGAAGGAGCACGGCCGAAGAAAGAAGCAGGGCGGGACCAGGGAAAGCGAAGCCAGTAAGGGAAGGGAGAAAAAGGAAAGAGCAAGACAAGAAGAAGGGGGGGGGAGCGAAACGGGCGGGGGAGGGAGGCCGGGGGAAGGCCAGCCCAGGAAAAGGGGGTGAGGAGAGACGTAGGAAGAGCTGGACGGAGACGAAGGACAGGCGCCCCAGAAGGGGGGGCGGAGGGGAAGGCGGCCGAGGAAGCAACCGGGGGGGAGCGGGGAAAAAGAGCAGCCAAGGCGACCGGAGGAAAATGCAGGACGGGGAGCCCAAGTAGAAGGAACAGAGAGAAGGGCGGGGTGACAAGGGAAGGCGGGCGGCGACGGGAAGGGGGGGGGAGAGGGACGGGGAAGGAGGGACGAGTGGGGAAGGAGGAGGCCGGCATCCGCCCCGAGCAGGGGTCACCGCGGGGTCGATGAGAAGGGGCCGGCGAGGGAGATGCGGAGGGGGAAAGAAGGCACGAGGACAGAGGCGAAGGCCGGCAAACAGAGTAACACGGGGGGGACAGAGGGTGAGGGGGGAAACAAGCGCTGCGAAAGGAGAAGAAGTAGCCACGAAGAGGCCAGGGAGGGAAAGGGGCCAGGAGGAGTGAGGAAGAGGAGAGATGAGCGGAGAGACAAGGGGCGCGAGGGGACGAGGGGGAGGGGGGAGGGGGGGCAGAGGGAGAGGGAAGGGGGAGACGAGGGGCGCGGCGATGAGGCAACAAAGCCGGGGGGAAAGAGGAGGCAAGTACACCAGAGAGGGAGAGGGGAGGACCGCGGGGGGAAGGAGGGAAGGGAGGGGGAAGGAGCGTCACCAGGAAGGCGAGAGTAAGGGGAAGGGCCTAAACCAAGGCCAAACGGGGGAGGGGGGGGGGGGGGAAGAGAACGTAGCAGCCAGAAGGCGCAGAGGGAGGAAGGAGAGCGGGAGCAGTAGCCGGCGGGGCAAGCAGAGGCAGAAAGCGGGAGGACAGAGAGGGGGCGAGGGAAAGGGGAGGAAGGGTGCACCATAAGGGAGGGGAGGGGGAAAAGGGGGGGGCGATAGCGAGGGCCAAGAGGGAGGCGAGGGAGAGGGGCAAGGGCGGAGACGGGAGAGGTGGCCTAGACGGCAGCAGGCGGGGGAGGGGGAAGGGGGCAGGGGAGGGAGAAGGGGACGGCGAAGGGGCGCGGCGGCAGGCCGCCAACAGACCCAGAACTGCGGAGACGGGGGCGAGGGACGGGGGAACAGGGTGCCAGGCACCGGCGCGCGAAGGCAGAAGCAGGAGAAAGAGAAGGGGGCATCACAGCAAGGGGCAGTGGGGAGCGGGGCCAAGGCAGCGGCGAGGGGAGAGAAGCCGGAGAGAGGCGGAGAAAGGAAGGGCGGAGAAGGGAGAAATTTGAAAAAGAGAGAACGAGCGGGGAGACGAGAGAGGCGGGGGGGGGGGGTGGGGGGAACAGCGGGGAGGGGGAGGACACGCGGGGAACCAGGGGGGGCGCAGAAGGAGAACGGAGTGCGAGGGCTCGGCGGAGGGGGAGGGACGGCGGGGAGGAGGCGGGGCGGGGGAGGGGGAGAAAAGAGGGGGAGGAGGGGAGGAAGGGGGAGGGCGAAGGAAGGGACAAAGAGACCGGCGGGGCAGAAGGGGGGAACCGAGGGGGGGAGGAGGGGACAGGGGACGGGGCAGGAATGGGGCCAAAGGGGAGGGGAGGAACCAGCGGAGGGAGGAGCGAGGGGGGGAGAGGGAGAGCCGCGCGCGGGCCGCCGCCGCCGGGGGGGGGGAGAGAGAGCGAACGCTGTCAACAAACGAGCAAGAAAACGAAGCGGGGGCAGCCAATGACAAAAGGGGAAAACAGGGCCGCCAAGAGTACCACGGGCCCAGGACGCACCAAAGAGGGGCACCAAACGGAGGCAGAGGACGGGCGCGGGCCCGGAAGGAGCCGCCCAAAGGACGCAAAAGCCCGGAAAAGAGGGGCGAACATCACACACAGAAAAAGAAGAACACGAACCCCCAGACGGAAAAAAAAGACAACGCAGAAGAGAACCGCGCCAGAAAGGCGACGGCGGAGACAAAAAACAAAGGGCGGCAAAAGAGGGACGCAAACAAGCCCAGCGGGGCAAAACAACCCACGCAACCAACCAACCAGCGAAAGGCGACAAGAGAGGGCGAGCGCGGCGGAAAGCGGCCGAGAACGGCGCCCGAACCGAGCAGCACGCGGCGAAAGGGCGAGACCCGAGAAGAGGAAGGGACAACAGCACCCAACTCAAACGGACGAAGGACCCAGGCGCGGGCGAAGGCGGCCGCACGGCCGAGACGTCGACGGGAAAACGGGGCAACGGAAACGCGCCAAACGCGCTAAGAAGGCGGGGGCGGGGGGAGGCAGAAGAGAGACCGAGAAGGCCCCCGGCGCGCCAAGCAAAACGGCCAAGGTCCCCAAAAGCACCCGCAGGATGGAAGGACGGGAAAAAGCCGCCAGGAGCAGACCGGGCCAAGCCAGCGAATCCCAGAGGGAAAGCGGAGAGCGCAAACCCCAACAAGGGGCAAAAAAGACAAGACCCGGCGGGGGACACCGGCCGCCCAGGGCCAGAGAAACAAAGCGAGGGCCCGCCCAGAGGCGAAGCGGCGGGCCAAGCGGAGACGGAGACCGCGCGCAGGAAGAAAGAGGAGCAGGAGGGAGGCGCGGCGAGGACCAACCAAACCACAGAAACAAGGGGGACGGGGGGAAGGCAAACGGAGCGCGCAGTCAGGGGGAAGCGGCGGAAAAAAGACACCGGAAAACGCCGGCACCAAAAGGGGCAGACAAGAGAAAGCGCGGGGGGAGGACGAGCGGGACCCCCAAGGGAGTGGGGCCCCGCCGCGCCGAGACCCGCGGCGAAAACCGGCCGCGCAAGCGGAACCCACCGCCAACACGACCCCCGAGGGCACAGAGAGACAAGGGGCGCGAAAAGAGCACAGCAGAAGAGGCAGAACGCCAGCAGGACACGGGCCAGCAAGGGAAGAGGCGGGCGAGGAGGCGAAGGGCGAAGAGCGGGGGCAAACGTAAGAAACAGAGGGACACCAAAGGGAGAGTGGGGGCAGGAACGGCGCGACGAGGGCAGCGGGGACGGCGGGCAACCAGCCGAAGAGAAAAGCGCCGGAAACGGCGAGAGAAAGAGGGGACAAAGGCAGAGGGGAGGGGCAGGAAGACGCAGCACAAAGCGGGCCCGAGGCCCCAGGCCCGCGCCAAACCAAAACGGCAACAGGAGCAGCACGGAAGGCACGGGGTCCACCGACACGAAGAGAGGGCCAAGCGACGGGGCGGCCAAGGGAAGGAATGGACTAAGGCGGACGGGGCGGGAGCGGGGGAAACAGCGCCCAACGCCGCGGGGGGAGACGAGGAGACGGCAACCGCCGCCACCCCGGAGGGCGACGGGCACGGCGGCTAAGGCCAGAGCGGAAAGAGAGCGCCAAACCCCCGGCCCGGGGGAGGCCGGAACGACAGTGGACGCCCGACAGACGAACGGGGAGAGAACACACACGTGCGGCTGGGAGGGATAGGGCAGGGCGCCCAGCCCGGAGGGAGCGCGGGACCGGCGGCCCGCAAGGAGGAGGGAGGCGGCAAGGGAGCAGGACCAAGAGCGGAAAGGAAGCTGGGGCCAAGCCCAAGGCAAAAAAACCCAACGCCAGCGGGGCGGGAGGAGCGAGCGGAGGGGGCGGCCGGGGAGCATGCCACAGCGAGCCGCGGGCCGGGCAAGAACCGAGGGCGGACGGGGGAGAGGCCGGGCCGCGGGCCAGAAAGGCGCAGCCG
This sequence comes from Trachelipus rathkii, assembly GCA_015478945.1. Classification (NCBI taxonomy): domain Eukaryota; kingdom Metazoa; phylum Arthropoda; class Malacostraca; order Isopoda; family Trachelipodidae; genus Trachelipus; species Trachelipus rathkii. The sequence goes on along the minus strand of JABUQX010019632.1, from coordinate 31,205 downwards.
CAGGCGGAAGCGGGCAGGCGGCAAGCGGCCGCAGGCAGGCGGGCGGCAACCCCTTGGGTGGGGCCCAAGAGGGCGCACAAGGCCAACCAGAGAAGAAGAAACGCGACAGGCGAGACAAAAAGGACGCCGGACCACCCCAAACATGGAGGATGGGGGTTGCTGCCTCAGCGAGAGCGCAGCGAAGGAGCGGCAAACACGGAAACAAGGAGGGCGAACGGACAGAGGCGCGGGGAACGCCACAACGCCCGGGCGGGAGGGGAAAGGGACACAAGAAAAGAGCGCGGCGCGACAAGAAACGCCGTCACCACAGGCCGCCGGGAGGGCCGGAGAGAACGGAAGAGGAGCGCGCGGCCGGCGGCGGAGCGCGAGGCGGCGGGGAGAGCGGAGCGAGCCACGCGAGGGCAGGCCGAGACACCGAGCCTGGGCAAAAACGGAGAAACGGACACAGGCAGCCACGAACAGACGGGGCAACAGCGAGAGGGGGAGAGCAAGACGACAACCGTGGGGGACACGGGCATAGGAGCAAGGGAGGGCGTACAGGAGGCGCGGCAAGCCAGCCGGCGGCGGCAAGCAGGGGAGGGAGCGAGAGAACAGAAGCGGGAGGGACGGCGGGGCCAGCGAGGGTCGACGACAACCGGGGAAGGCCGAGCCCAAAACCGGGAAAAGAGCCGAAGGGGCAGACAAGCAAAGACCAAGGGGCGGAGGCAGCCTGGAAAGGAAGGGGGAAAAGGGCGGGCCGCGGACGCCGGGGCGGGAGAGCCGGCCAGCGGCGCAAACGCAAGGGGGTGGGCAGCCAATATTAATTGCTGTGCGACGGCGGACCCCTGGGTACGGAAATAACTGAGTATCCAGGGACAATGCCGGGATAGCTCGGCAGCAAACGGTGGGTATGGGTGTCGTAGGTGGGGTCGTGTGGATGTGATACCTAGGAATATAATGGGACGGCACTAACGGTGTATTGAACGTGGAGTGCACCTGTGTGAAACTCTTCAGCGCGCGGGGTCCGGGGACTAAGCCCCGCGGGCAGCAAAGTAGCCCGATAGCGGGCAAAACAGAGCGAGCCAGGTGTCCTTGGTGTGCGTCGCGCGATGCGGGCTACTGCCACGGGACGGCGTGGTTAGGTAGAGTGGCGTCGTCTCGCCTAAGGTGAGGTGGAGCGAAGGGGACGACCGAGAGTGGCGCGTCACGTATGGTAAGTGGATGTAGCTGTGGTTACGTTTTATTTACTTTGAGCCCAGCTGGACGTGGCTAAAGGGATGTGTCTGTCTGCGGGCGTATGTGTATCGGGCAGTATTGTAGACATGTATGCCGTGTGCTAGGCGTGACCGGTAGTCGCTGACGTGCTATACGTGGCAACTAGCGAGTGGAAATAATTAGAGGTCACAAGTGGTTTTGGGGTATATCTGTCCCAGGGCGGCCAGGGGGCGCTCCACCTACTTGCTCAAAGATCAAGGGCGGGGAAGATAAAAAGGGAATCTGAAGAATCGGTGCCTACCGGCGGCCAGCGAACCGAACCGTGAGTTATCGGGCTACCGAGGCTCGGGGACTGCACAGGGGCAAAGGGTGGCGAGGACTCCAGGCGAGAGGAGCACCACGAGAACAGAGGCACCACAGAAAACACGGAAAACTAACGTGGCAGTGCGGCGGGATTTCTCTGTAGGACGGTCAGCGCGCCGCAAAAAAGCGGGGTGTCGCGGAGGCGCAAGCCCGGGGACGCGGACAGCGCCCTGAAGCCGAGCGAAAACGGGACGAGGGCGGGGCAGGGGGACGGCCCACGACCGCCACAAACACGACGACACCAATGAGAGGCCCTATGCCAAAAGGATGGCGACCGAAGCGCCACGGGAGCCTGCCGATCGGCCCTCCCGGGGGAGCGTGGAAGGTGGATAAGCCAACGAAAGAGTGCCACGCTGCGCGGCGAGCGAAGACAGGAGGGGGGACAAGCGAGCGTCGGGGCCATAACCCCAAGACCGGCGGCGCGGCACAGAGGCGTGCAGAAGAGACCGCAGAACCCACAGGTACGGGGCCAGGGTTCACAACACGAGGCAGAACAGCCGATAAAGGGGCGGAACAAGGCCGGGCAAAAGGGCGGCAGGGCGCGGACGACGAAAGGCACACACCGGGCGAGGCCCCCGCCCCACCAGGTGCCTTGGGGCGCGGATCGCGCGGTGCCAAAGCGAAGCTCAGCACGGCGGTCCGAGGGGTAAAAAGCAGCTATGGCGAGCGCAGGCGTCAGGCCACGGGAGGAGGGACGCCAGGGACGGACGCGCAATAAAACTAAGGGAACAGGGGGGCGCAGCGGCCGAGGCGTGGGGGACCATCAACCGGGCCCAGACCCCGCCTCACATGGCAGAGCGGCAAGGGGGACGGCAGATAGAGAAAGGCTGAGTAAAGAAGGGCCGTGAGCTCGAAGGCGAAGCCGAACGAAGAGCAAGTCGAGAGGCAGGGAGGCAGAGGGCGCGCAGCGCACGACTAAGAGCGGAAATAAATCACCCTTAGGCGAATATAAACAACTAAAGGGAGCGGTACGGACAACAAGGCGGCGGCGGGCGCGAGGGCCCGGTAAAGAAACAAAGGTAGGGGAGGGGGGACCCCGTCGGCAGGGATGAAGGGGAACGGGCAAGAAGAAAGCCGGGACGTGATAGGCCAATAAGGGCCAACCGAACCGCTGGGCGGGGGGTCCAGGGATGGCGCCCGTCAGTGCCAAGGCGACAATAAAATGCGACCGCCCCAAGTCAACTCGTTAGATACTGAGCCGTAACTGCGCGGACATAGGAGGTACGGTAGCGGGGGCGAAGAAGTCGCTAGGGATCGATACAGGAGCTAAGCGAAGGAGAGCGAAGTCCCAAGCAGCGGGGAAGGCAGGTCGGTCCGCCCACCGACGAAAGCGCCTAAGAGACGAGTATATATTAAGGTGGAGGATACGAAGGCACGCCCGCCGGATATGAGCCACACCAATAGCACTGATCAACTAGTGGTCTCGATGAGGGCACGGAACCCCCCCCCCCCACCGGTAATCCACAGGGGCAAAGGGGGCCGGGGCCACACCCCGCAAGACGGGGCTGCAAGTGGACGGCAGTGGGAGGGGGCCCATGCGGGATAACCCATGCGCCGGCGGCATGGGCCTGAACGGGACGGGCCAGAACTACAACTGGATATTAGAGGATCAATCAGAAGTCGGGGCCGAAGCGGCGCGCATCGGAGACCGAGAACCCGAAGGGGCGTATTGTGCAGACGGCAATGGAGGGAATTGAAGCGGAAGAAACAGGGAGGGGGAGAAGGGAAGCGGAGGACTGAGTTTGAGAAGACAACAAGGGAGTAAGGGGAGGGAGGGTGGAGGGAGGGGGACGGATTCGGAGATGTAGGCCATCATGGCCAATAAAGCGTGCGGGGACACGGTGATAGCAGAGAGCAGGACAGGGCCCGCCCAGGGGTCTGGAGTGTGGTGTCATGTTCCAGGAGGAATCCGCGGCGCGGTGTTAATAGCCTAGGGTCGTTAGGGGCAGGGTGTACTCGTGTACAAGCAAAAAAAGGAAATTGATGATAGTAGTATTGATTATGTAGGAGAGAGTAGTATGAGAGAGAGAGAGAGAGAGAGATAGAGAAAGAGAGAGAGAGAGAAATAGAGATTTGAGAGAGATTAGTGAAAAAAAGAAATAGAGAGTAGATGAGAGATGAGAGATAGAGAAGAGAAGAGATAGAGAGAGAGAGAGATGATTGTAGAAATGACGATAGAGAGATGAATTTGATGATGACTGAGATGAGATGTATTTTTAGATGGAGGAGTTTGATTTTGAAGTATCTGATTGAATTTTATGAGAAGAGCGAGAGAGATTGACGTACTGTATTTTGAGATAGAGAGCAGAGAGAGAGAGAGAGAGAGAGAGAGAGAGAGAATTGAGAGAGATGATGAGTATGATACAGTATAAGATTTAGAATGAGAGAGAGAATGATGAGCAGGATGAGAACACGCATATTGACGAACGAAAAAGCGGGGAAAGGACGGCCCAGGTGGAAGGAGGGCGCCGTGTCTCGGGGCGGGCAGAGGCTGGACACCACGCAGCCGCAAAAGGCGGACGAGAGCCACCCAGGGATCCACCACAGAGCAGAGACACAGACGGAAAGGACACACCCCGCGGCGATGACATACACCGACAGATCTATGCCGTACGACGCAGAGTCCGAAGGGTGGGGGGATAAGAAGGATGCCCACAAGCGGGTAGGGCCGTGGGGTTGCGAAGATTGAAGCGACGAAGGGACTGGCGGAGAGGGGGGGCTGGGTGCCACGTACCACGAGCGCTGGCGAGGACAGTGTCTTGTTGCAGTAACAAGTCCGCGGAGTAGGGTCAGGGAGCGCCGGAACGGCCGGCCGATAGTGGGCGGTTCATCGATAAGGGGAGGAATGCTGTGATAGGGGACAGGGATAGGGCAGTCAGGAATGAAAGGTTTTTTCATCTTTTTGAATGGAGGGAAGAGTCTGAGAGAGGGAGGGAGGGAGGAGAATTGCTGAAAGCTTTGATGCTCGTGTGTCTAAGTTATACACTATAAGAGGGAAAGGAAAATCAGATGAGGAAAAGTGAAGGGGATAGGAGGGATAAGGAGGGGGGACGGGGGGAAAAGGAAGGATGAGGTGTGATTGAGACAGGGGGGTCAAGGTGGGAGGAGGCTGACCGGGGACGGATGCGTGGAGGATGACGGCGGGGGGAGCCGAGGAGGTGAAGGGTGTGAAAGGGATATGGGGGAAAAAGGCCTTAAGGTTTGTGAGGGGTGGGGGATCAGAGGGCAACATGCAGGAGGGAAATTCGTGGGAGAGAGTGTACGAGTGTGTTGGGAGGTCTGAGAAGCTGGAAAGAGAGGTGGAGGGAGGTGGTTTTGGATGTAGGAAGAGTATTATGTTCTGTGCAGATAGGGAGAGGGGGGCGTACTCGGTAAGGTGGGGGATGAGGGGGAGCATAATAAAAAGGGTAAGGTGTATTAGAGTAATAACAGGGGGGGGGGGTATAGTTGGGGGCCTGTCCCAGATAATAGGAGATATAAGGGAGGAAGGGAGGGAGGGCGGGAGGAAGAGAGGTGAAGGGGGGAAGGAAGTATCTGGAGCAGGAATAACACAGAGGAGTCCAAAAGTATGTTTGAGACTAGAGTGGGGAGGGAGGAGAGCGAGGGAGCGAAGGGGAATAAGTGAGAAGGGAGGTGGGGGGGAAGGAGAGGGGGAATGGGTGGGGGAGGTGAAAAGCTAGGTAGGGGGAGAGGAAGGGGAGGAGGCGGAGCCAGTAGAGAGAGAGAGGGGAAAAAAGGAAGGGAGGGAAGGGGCGGGGATATGGAGAGGAAGGGTGAGACGGAAGGAATGTGTTGGAAAAGGTAAGAGGGAGAAGGGAATTGGAAATTATGGGGAAGGAAGGAGAAAGCTGAGAAAAGCTTTACCTTTGCCAAAGGATCAAAAGGGTTTTTGGAGAAGGGGGAACGGACATAAGCTGTGTGTGTATGTCTAAGTGAATGTGAGCCAAGGGGGAGCAGGTGCAATTTATTAATAAGAAGGAGGGGAGGCGCGAAAGAGAAGGAGGTATTAAAGAAGGGTGTTAACAGGGAGGGGGGTGTAAGGGAGATAGTTATTTGGAGCAGCGGGGAAAAGGAAAAAAAGTAAGCGGTGGAGAAATGGGTATCGAAAGCACTAACGGAGTGGATAGGGTCAAAAGAAAGAGTGCGGGGAACTGAGTAGTTTAAGGATGTGTATAAATATATTTCTAATCACTGAATATAAAAAAGCTAGACGCTTCATGCTTAGTATGCTGCAATTTATAGAGATCACAAGTGGGAATGGATGGAGGTATATGTGGGACGGACAATTGTGTGAAGAGGAAGCGCGGCTGGTGAAGGAAGCGCGACAAAGGGAAGAAGGAGAAGATTATAGAGACCGGTTCGCAGGTAATGAAGGTAAGAGAGAGTATGGGAATGGAGGGCAGTGAGTGAACGTAGGAAAGGAGAGGGGAGGGGAGGGGGGAAATTATGAACATCGGTTCTGTATCATAAGCGGCCTAAAGTAGACGCAGGATAGGATGTGATTGGGGTGATTAGGGGTATTAGGTGGAGTGCTGGTGAGGGGGCAAGAAGAATCTAGAGGAGGTAGGGGTTGGTGAGGAGGGAGGAGCAAGGATAGGGATATGAGGAAGTATCGGGGAAAGGAGCAAGAAGGGAGGCGAGGCGGTGATTAGGGTAGGGAGGGGAAGGGGTGGGGAAGGAGAGGGAGGTTTGTGATGTGTGTGAGATGTGGTCTCAAGGTATGGGAGTAAGAGTAGAGCTTTGTACCGTGAAAGACGGTACCCTGTGAGAGAAGGGGAAGGGAGAAAGGGAGAAATGTGGCAATCGGTATGTATATGGATGTGGTGGAATTGATGGGGAGGTGGTTCATGGGGGGTGAGAGTAAGATTAGTGTTTATGGTGGGATGAGGGGGTATGCTGAAGCTAGCCGGCGTGCGAGAGGACGGAAGTACGGATGGGTGGGTAAGAAATCAAGGGGGCGTGTGGAAGAGTGGTGATAGTGAGTGGTAAGGGGATGCGAAGCGGGACACGGGAAACAAAGAGGGAGAGAAGTGTAGGGAAAAAGAAGATAGAATAAAGGGTGGATGTTGAAAGGAGGCGGCAACAGGCGGAGGAGAAGGGAAGAGGGAAGGAGCAGGGGGCAGGGGAGGGAGAGAGCCCGTGGGGGTTTAGGGAAGGCGGTCGGAAGGGAAGCAAAATGAAGGGAGGTAGGTAGTAGGGAGGCGGGGGAAGAAGAAAAGATGTGGGGCAAAGCGGAGGGGGGAGAGGGAAGAGCGTAAGAGGGAGTTACAGGGGGGTGAGGGGCGCCGGGGGGAGGCAAGGGGGAGAGGAGAGGGGGAGAGAGAAAGAAGGAGAAGCGGGGGAGGGCTAAGGATAAAGTGCGCCGGGCGGAGAAGGAGGGAGATAGGTAAGAAGACGAGGGTTGAGGGGTGTCTACTTACCGACCTGAGGAGAGGAGGGGAGGGGGGGCGGTGGGGGGGGGGGGAGAGAGGGGAGAGGAAGGGGGGAGAGAGGAGGGCAGTATTTCTAGGGGGTGTATAAGTAGGTGGGGGGGAAAGGATAAACGGAGATGATATGAGGAAGGGGAGGGGGGGGAGGGAGGACACGGCCGTCAAGGGGGATAAGGGAGGGGTGAAGAGTGGGAGCATGCGGTCAGAACAAGGGGCAATAGTGGGAAGAGGGAGGGAGAGGGGCAGGTGACTGAATTACTCATGGGAGTAGGAAAGGGTAGGGGAAAGGCTAGGAAAGGGGGCGGGGGCAAGGAAAGGGTGGTAAAGGGAGAAAAGGACGATAGGCGGGAGGTGGCGCGAGGGGCGGGTCTAGGAGGTGAGGGGGGACCTGGGGAGGGAGAGGAGGGAGAGCGAGCAGGCGGAAGAAGGAAGCAGGAGAGCGGAAGGGCAAGAGGGGCGAGGGACCATAGCGGAGGGCGGGCGAGGGGGCGAGAAGGGGAGAAAAAGTGAAGGAGAGGAACGGAGGAGAGAGGGGGGGAGGGGAAGGAAAAGGGGGAAACGAGAGAAGAAAGGAAAAGGAGGGGGAAGGGGTGGGGCATGGGGAAAGGAGTGAAGGAGGAGGTACGCGGGGGGAAGCGGAGTGAAGGAGGGGGGAGCGGGAACTGATACCTGGCCGAGGAAGAGGGGAGAGGCTAGAAAGGAAGGGCGGCAGGAGAAAAAGGGGAGGGGCTAGAGGCGAGAAGAAAGGTGCTAGATAGGAGAGAAGGGCGGGAGTGGGGGGGAGGGGGGAGGGGGGCCAACCGGGGCCAGGGGAGGAATCCCGACACGGCGACAAAGGGGCCAGAGGAGGAGCTCGGCGCTGGCCGGGATATGCGCGAGGGAGGAGGGGCGGACGGCGTACGAAGGCGGACGAAGGAAGACTGCCAGTAGGCTGGCTTTGGGGTGGGCGGGCGGGCGGGCGGACGGGGGGGGGGGGCGCCGGGGCGGGGCCCGGGCCGAGGGCGGGGCCGGGGCCGGAAGACAGAGAGGGAAGGAAAAGGAAGAGGAAAAAGAAAAAAGAAAAAAGATATGAGAGAGAGATTGAGAAGAATGTATTCATGGAACATAAGAGAGAGAGAGAGAGAGAGATGAGTAGAGAGAGAGAGAGAAGAGAGAGAGAGAGAGATGAGAGTATGGAGAGAATGATATTTAGAAGAGAGAGGTAGAGATGATGAGATAGAGAGCAGGGGCGGTGGGCCGCAGATGGGGCGAGGGGGGCGCCGCAAACAACCCGAGAAAAGCTTGAAAGGAGGGTGGGAGAATGATCATCGGTAGAGAGATATGGGAAGAGCGGGGCAAAGGATACCAGAGTGGGGGACACAGGATGGCAAAGAAAAGAGGATAAAATATGAAAGGCGCGGAATATAGATCCAAAGAGCTCGAGGGGAGAGAGGGACTCGGAGCAAAAGAAAGGCCGGTGGCAAGTGGGCTGACAGAAAAAAGCGAACAGCGGATGAAGCGCTGCCGGCCGGGCGAAGGGCACACTCAGTAGCAGTCTTGCGCGCACGCGCGGGGTGCGAGGAGTGCAAAGAGCGAAATAAAGGGGCGGGGGGCCAGGTCGCCGACTAGGGAGGGGGGGAACAGAGACCTGGAGGGCAAGGGATAGAGGGGAAGGGGGGAGATGAGAGAGAGAGAATATTGATGAGAGAGAGAGAGAGAGAGATGATGAGTGAGAGATTATATAAGAGAGAGAGAGTAAGAGAGATGAGATTGAGATGAGAGAGATTGAGATGATATGAAGGAGAATGAAGATGGAGAGTGGATAGATAGATGGGAAGACGAAGAGACCTGCGGCGGAACGGGTAAGGAGAGAGAAGGACGAGCGAGAGATGAAGAGAGTAGATGATAAGAGAGACGGAGGAGGATGAAGGAGAGATGAGAGAGAAGAGAAGAGAGAGAGAGAGAGAGAGAGTAAAGAGAGATAGAGAATGAAAGAGTAAGTAGAGAGAGAATGATACTGATAAGAGACGATAGAATGAAGATATGTCGAACAGATATATATGATAAGAGAGAGAAGATGATTATGAGAGAGAGAGTAAGAGCGACCACCCGAGCCCGGCAAAGCAGTCCATTAATGGCGATTAATGGACAGAGTAGATGAAGAGAGAGAGAGAGATGATGTAGATAAAAATCTGCTTGAGAATGAGGAGATGAGATTGAGATCGTATGATTGAGAGATGAGAGTAGAGATAATTGAGATGATGAGAGAGAGAGAGAGTGGAGAGCGAAAGGGGATGGCAAGAGGTCAGAACGGGTAACTGCAACAAGGGAGGGGCAGGGAAACGATGTAGGTAGAAGAGCTCGGGAGAGCCGACAGGGGAAGGAGCTGGAGAAAGGAAGAGAAGGCGACACAGAGACAGCGGACAGGAACGCGGCCAAGGAGGGGCATGAGAAGGGGGGCGGGGGCTGAGTAAGGAGGCCGCCAAGTAAGAGATCGAGAGATGGAAAGGGGCGCTAAGAAGGGCATAGAGAGGACAGGGCTCGGCAAGGTCCATGACCGGCGGGGAGGCAGACCGGTCCGCGCGACATGAAGGGTACGAGAAAGCGAGGGGCAAGGGACAGGACCAAAGGGCGGACGTAGAGGACGCGAAGGGAAGGCGTGAAAGTGGGGGGGAGAGCAGGCTGGACAGAATGGCAGGGGCGTGGAAAAACGAGGGAACAGCGTGCACACGTTGGAGAACTGGCATACGGAAGAAAGAGCGACGAGGAGAGGGTGGGAGAGCCGGTGGACAAGGCAAAAAGTGTAAAGATTTGGGAAACAATAAAATGGTCCATCTATTGTCTATTGTGTTATACAGGGTAAGAGAAGGGGAGGGGAAGGAGAACTGAAATAACAGGAAAGCAGCCAATAAAGGTGGGGATTAAGGGACGGTAAATACGCGCCACAGGGGCAAGGGGACGGCAAGAGAGAGAGAAAAGAGATGAAAAGAAGAGACCAAAAAGAAAAAGTAAGAGAGTGAAAATGAGAAGAGGAGAAGATTCGATGAGACGAGATCCGAGAGTATTGATGAGAGAGAGATGATGACAAGATCTTTAGATATGAGATAGATAGAGAGATCTGAGATGAGAGAGAGAGAGAAGAGGAGATCTAGATTAGAGTAATATTTATTTGTTGATGGGAAAAGAGAGAGGTGAAACTGTATCAAAGAAAGAAGAAAGAAAGTAATAATAGATAGAGAAAGATATAGAGAGATAGATGTGAGAGTATGGAGAGTATTAATTATTGTATGGAATAGGAGAGAAATGAAGGGTGGCATTTTCAGTGTAAGAATGATTAGATGATGAAGAGAGATAGAGAGATTAGAGAGATAGAGAGGGAGAGAGAGAGAATAAGAAAGAGAAATAATAAGAGATAAGTAGAAAGAACAGGACGAAAAAATCGAGAACAGAGGAAGATAGAGAGATAGAGAGAGAGAAGATAGAGGTGTGTAGAGAGAGAGGGAAGAGAATGAGATAGAAGAGAGAGAGGAGAGATGATATTGAGAGCAGAGATGAAGTATGTCACGAGATTTTGAGGGAGATGTAAGAGAAAAGAGAAAAGATACACGGGATAAGTAAGCCAGAGATAGCGGACAAAAAGTGGAAAGGTAGCCGAAGCGAAGGTGACTGCGGTTGCAAAGCCAGAGAAAGACGGCAAAGGTCAGATCGCAGGGGGAGAGAAAGGAAAAGAATATAATAGAAGAGGGAGAGCGTGGGGTAGGGAGAGAGAGTGAGGAGTAGATTGAGAGAGAGAGAGAGATGATATGAGGAGAAGAGAGAGTAAGAGAGAATGAGATCCGATATGGGATAATGAGATTATGAGAGATGATGATAGTAGAAGAGAGATGAGAGAGAGAGAGTATGATGAGATGAAAGAGATGAGAAGATCTGCTAATAGTATGATGAGATGAGAGATGAGAGATTATATTGATTTTTATTACTAATATGTAGTTTTATTTTTTTTTTTAATTTTTTTTTTTTTTATGAGAGAGAGTGGGCATCAAGGCTGCCACCTTCGGTAAGGGTTGCCGAATGCCTGACGTGCAGGGGGCGCAGCCCGGCCCAGGGCGGGAGGAAAGGGTGGCAGGGAGGAGGAGGCAGAAAAAGAAGAAGAAGGATAAGGGAACAGTGGGTACAGGTTGAAACAAAAAAAACGAAGGGCAAGGACAAAAAAAAGAAAAAAAAAGTAGGATGTTTTTGAGAAGGACGGGCGGTAAATGCAGGTGCAAACATTAATTGTATCAGTGGGAACAGGGAGGGGAAAATAAAATAGTTAGAACGAGAGGGAGGACGGAGGCATAGGACGGAGTAATGAGAACGGCACGGATGGGCGGTATGACAGAGGGCAGGGCGAGGGACGACCATCACGCGCGCCCATAATGTGAACGCATAAATATAGCGGGCAGCAAAGGGAAGGGGAAATACAAGGCCCATGGGGACGCGGGGGAAAGGGCGGGGTAAAGAAGCAAGCGCTGTGAAGCGTGAGAAGTGCCGACTGTGTAGAGCAGTATAAGTTCTGGCAGCGGCGGACAGCAAGCAGGGGCGACAGGAGACGCTATCTATCGGTATGAGAGAAACCTGTTGGTACATCGCCGAAAATGCTATGAAGTATTGAATATATTGATGAAGATTTATGTAAGTAGTTGTAGAGATATGAGTATGTAATTTGATGATTGATTTTATGATGAGATGAGATGAATTAGATATTGTGATTTAGATGATCATATTGATGATTTGATAGACTGAGAGAGAGAAGAGAGAGGAATATGATGAGATTGAGATGTAGATGAGATTGTTTTGAGTAAGAGAGAATACGGGGGGGCGCAGGGACATGGACCACCACGCACACAAAGAAGCACTATGGCCAGTACGGGCGGAAATAATAAAGCAATTATAAGCACCAGGGGAGGGCCTTCGGGCATAGAGTAAGAGGCGGCAAGGGTGAAAAGATAGAAGGGGTGAGGGAAAGGAAGAGGCAAGGTTCAGGCAAAATACTAAAAGTGGAAAAAACGAATAAAGGGGGACCCTTGGGAGTAAATATGATCCAGATAGAGTTACAAGAAAATTTTGAGCAGAAAATGGAGGGAATGAAAGAGGCACGGCGGGAAGTAGACAAGAAAATGTGTAAGAGGGACGGCGTATATAGTTGAGGGTAAGGAGGCAACAAGATAGGGAGAAGGAGGGCAGTGAAGGGGGGAGGGACCGGATAAGGAGGTAAAAGACGACGACGGCGAAATAGGTGGGCCAGACGGAGTCAACAAGAGCTAGAGTGTGTGAGAGAGCTACGAACAGAATGGGAGGAGGGTTGTGGATACGGACCGAAGGGGCATAAAGGAGTAGAGGAGGCGGGCAAGGATAGGAACACCGACGGTGTGATAGCAGTGGGGTCGTATGACGGGGGGTTAAGGGTTAAGGTATCCATACGCAACCATAGAGGCGGCAGAGGAGGGGGCCTGAGGGGCGCGCCCGGTACGGAAGCTACGCGGCCAGCTTACGCGGGCCAACAAGAGCTAGGAAAGCCGGCTCGGAGAGCTAGAATTTAGAGAGGAATACGAGGGGAGGAGGGTGGCAGCCGGGGCGAAAAGGCGGACGCCGGGAGGACCTGGAACAACGCCGAAAAGAGAGGGCCATGGGGCGGTCCCGCGCTGAGGCACGAGGCGAGTGTCCTACAGGGACGCCGACAGGAGAGGATGGGCCAACCAGAAAGAATGGGCGAATTCTGGGAAGGAAGCAGACCGAACGATCACAGGGTGGGACAGCGGGTAGAGGTGAGGGTATGAGGAGAGGAGGAGGAGGAGGAGGAGGAGGAAGGCGAAGGGAAGTAGAGGGGAGAGGAGTGATATGAGAGTTGACGGAGTCGAATGAGGAGTGAAGCACCTGGAGGAGTAAAGGTGGAAGGGAATAAAGTAATTTGGAGGCAATGAGAAGGGGAGTGGGTAGAGGTGAGGTGAATTAGTGAAGGAAGGAGGATGGAGGATGTTAGAGGAGTCACACGGGTATATAAACAAGGGAAGACCCTACCTGCAGGGAGGGATACGGACCTAGGAGAGAGGGTCAAAGGGGGAACGTAGAAGGCGAAGAAAGACCAGGTGGAAACCACAAAATAAGAACCAAGGGTAAGAAGGGGGGCAGCGGCCAAAAGAGACGGGCAGGAGGAGGAGGAGGAGGACGGGTATAAAAGGCGGCGGGGAGTGAGGAGGAGTGAGGACGGGTATAAGACAGTCTCCAGTATTAATGTTGGAAACGTCACAAAACAGCAGGAGGAGCAGCAGGAGGAGTGGACGTATAGAGATGAGAGGAGGACGGGGAGTAAGAGACTGTGTATGTTAGTGTGTAGGAGGAATGAGGATTACGAGGGTGAGTAGAGAAGTAAAGGAGCTCTAGGATTATTGGATAAAATGGAGTTAGAAGATAATGTAGGAGTTTAGCTTTAGAAGAAGGTAAGGAGAGTAGCTAAGAAATGGAGTTACGGAATGTAGGAGAAGGATGAGGAAGGTGCAAGTTTAGCAAAAGACATAGCGGTAGTTGTGACGTTGGAATATATTGGAGGAGAGGAAGAGGAAGAAGCATAGTTAAAGTTGACGTTATTTGCAAAATGCTGGAAAAGCGTAAGGCAGAGGAACTAGATAGATCGTTGAATTTTCTACAAAGAAACGAATTTTGGTGATACTAAAAATAGATTTTGCATGATTTCGGGATGA
>JABUQX010019632.1:0-7500 GCA_015478945.1 Trachelipus rathkii | reverse complement strand
ATATATATCAATATATATATATATATATAATATATATATATATAATATTATATATATATATATATATATATATATATTATATATATAATATAATACTTCACCTTAGTAAATCAAATTTCAGAAAGATATAAATTAGAGACGTGACATATTTATCATTTCAAATGATAGATATTAGTAATGTTTCTAAATTAACATACCGACAATAAGGAAAAAAGATAAACTATATTTTAAAGAGAAAAAAGGATAACAAATAATAAAGCTTGAACCATTTTCCTATTATTGTGAAGATCAACTCGTGGGTTATAAGAAAGCTACGAATGAAAAGAAAGGTTTTGATTGTATGGAGAGAAATATGTAGATGCTTAGGATGTTTAATAGCAAGTGTTTATGGACAGTGAAGTGACACTCGTAAGCAAGCACCTATGGAGAGGTGGACTACCATCACAAGAGGCAGAAGAAGAGAGAGAGAGAGAGAAGACGAGACCGAGAGAGAGCCCAGAAAAGGAGAGCGAGAAGCAAGGAGACAGAAAAAGACGAAGTTGCGAGAGCACAAGACAAGAGAGAGAGAGAGACGAGTGCAAAATGAAAAAATTCATGAGGATGACTTCATCTCTTTATGTTGAGTAATATAATATATACGGTAAGAACAATGATCGACTATAATATTATATAAAGTAATACTAAATATACACCCTATATATTATATATAATATATATGATATAACGTAATATACAATACTCATACTATTATAATTACTACCCTACATATTAATAATAATATAATATATATAAATAATATATATATATATATATATATAAAATAGTTATGGGATAACGGCGTCACCTGCCGATATACTATATACTGAACAAAGATTATCTATAAGATATATAATATATATAATAATATATATATATATAGTATATATATATTTGAGTATATATATATTATATATATTATAATATATATATATAAAGATATATATATATATATTAATACACATTATAATATAAAAAATATATATTAGTAATATATAATATATATATATGTAATAGTATATATATATATATATAATATATAAGTATAAATAATATAATACTACTATATACTAAATAATATATGGACTAACCCACATATCATACTAAGACCACGTATAATCAATATGATACTAATAATAATATATATATTATATAAATAATATATATATACTAACAAAAACTACTAAAAGTATATATATATATAATATAACTTAAATACACACACGACTATATATATATATATACCCATATATATATATTATATATATATATATAATATATATATATATATATATATATAATATATATAATATATATATATATTATATATATATAATATATATAATATATAGTATACAACGAAAGGAGCTCGTGGAAGAATTGACTTCCTCGATTCCTCCACCACTGCATCGCAATTCGTGAACACAAAGGTGCAACTGTCTCTCTCATGAAAACTGTAGTGAAATATTGGAGACTCAAAGGATACTCGTTGTGCACCTCCTTCATTATCCAGCCACAAGTGCGGGTTTGTGGACTCCTGCCTTCTTTTTATTTTACCCCGCAATATTTAATCATTCCCTCTATTTAAGATCCGCGTCTGCGCCCACCTGAAGAAATTGCGTTAGGAAAGCTCAGGGTGATGTTTCTTTTATCTAATTTTAATTTTTACTTTTTCTTTTTTTATAAATTTTTTTTATTTATATTTATTATTTTTTTTTTGCCCCCTCCTTTGAAAAGGGCATTGCCCGTGAAGTGGTGGGATATCATGTATAAGAAAAAAAAAAAATATATATAATATAGTATATATATTAATACTATATATATATATATTATATATATATAATAACCATATAATATACCATACAATAAAATAACAACTGAAATTCAATATATATTTATTATTCAGTCACGAGAACAAAGACCAAACGCACTGATATAATCCAGTATACTAGTTATATATAATATATATATATCGATATAATGGATCAAGACTTTGCTGTCTTGGTTGGATGAGACGTAATTAAAAAGAGAAGAGCGAAAGGAAAGAGAAGAACTGTTAGAAAGAAATAGAAGCCTACCAACAACTACAGGAGTTTCTTATTTGTGAAGAGAGATTGGACATATTTAAAAACTTTTTAAGAGTCTGTAATGTAAAGAAATAAACCAAATCAAGAAATTACAAATGCAACATTTTTAAAATAAGCAAAATTACATATCAAATAGTTAAAGCTACAGTAGGAACAAACAAAATTTTTATTTTCTGACCCATGTCAGACAAACATATTGTAACACAAATATGAGCAGCTGCAAAATATTGATATAATAGATAAAAAAAGAAATATAATAAAGTAAGTGCGAATAAGTTATGTTAAAGAAACAATAGACCGAAAGAGAATACAATTTAATCTAGAAAGAATGGATATTTGAGTAGGCACAGGACATAAGAAGACATTCCTTCGTACAGCTCAATAGGGCGACAAGGCTAGCAACCCGGCACCTTACTTTTTTTTTCCTTTTTACTCCTGGACCAGCATCGAAAACTTTTGCGCCTGGAAACACGATCTTCTGGAGAGCTTTATTGAGAGAACAGATTTTGGAGCCAAATGGAGGAAGGAATGCTGGTTCCATTGAAATGGTGAAACGCCTACCTGAGTATATTGTCATGAGTACTGATTGACTCAATGGCATCTATTTTGATCAACCTCCCAATTTTTACGAAGCAGAAAGTGTCCAGGTTAAAAGAAAAACTCATCGTTTTCTCAAAAGAAGTTCGGGTAAACAGTTGTTTTAAGTTCCAGCTTAAAAAGTGCCTGAGTCATTACAAAATTGTGATTGCCGACTTATAAGGATTTTTACTAAGTTGTTATTATCAGCTTTCCAAGGATTTATTTACGAGCTGTGATTCCAAGCTTTATAAAGGACAACATTCTCCCAAAAAAAGGTAATGCTATAGTTAATATAAAAGTGATGTTTAACGATAGTTTAAACTAAAAGTAGATAGGATTTAGATGATTGCTGTTTTAGATTTAACGAAAATAGCGGTTTAAGTTTAATATAAAATATTAAGGCAGTATTAAAGGTAAACTGTGGAAAATTAAGATACGAAATAAACTAGGGAGACATGTTAGGAAGACGAGGAATTACAAAGAATATTGTTAAAATTTATATGATGGGATCTTTATGTTTGAAGGACAATGAAATATATATTAAGAATAGGATCAAATGATAAATGAAGGTTAGAGTGAAGAAATGATATGGTAATCTTATAGGAAAAAGATAGAGTCAAAAAGGATTTAAAGGTAGGATCGTATGTATATATAATATATATATATATTATAAATATATATATATTATATATATATATATATTATATATATATACTATACTTATAATATATATATATATATATATAATATTATATATATATATATATATATATGTGTGTGTGTGTGGGTATTGATACGTACATAGTTAAAAACACATACAAAGGTATAATAAGGATCTTTTAAGAAATGTGAGAGGCTCACATTTGAGAAAAGGGGCGCACACACAATTTAGGTTACAATTGCGGACGAAGGTATAATAGAAATGGATATAGTTTATTATTATTATATCTATTAATATTATTATTATTAAAATTAAAATTATAATATATTATTATATATTTTTATATTATTATTATTATTATTTAATTAATTTTATTATTAAATAATTTTTATTATTATATTATATTATTATTCATTATTATTATTATTATTATTCATTGATTGTATTTTACTTTATTCATTATTATTAATTATTTTATATGCTTAATTATCCAATTCCGTTTCGTCTTTAATTTTTAATTAGGGCGTAATGAGAGATGTAAATGTAGCGCACACAAAAGTGAATATGATATTATGTTATTGTTAGGAAGAGATTTATTTAGGTAATATAGACGGGCTATGAGCTTGATTTTGTTTAGGTAAATATGGAGCGATGCATGTGACTTTGTTATTATTATTATTTATTATTATTATTATTATTAATATTATTATATTATTATTATTATTATTATTATTATTAATTATTATTATTATTATTTATATGATTATTATATTATTATTATTAATTATTATTATATTGTTATTGTTATGTTATTGTTAATTGTTATTGTTATTATTATTATATTATTATTTTATAATTATTATTATTATTATATTAATTATTATTATTATTATTATTATTAAATATATTATTATTATTATATATTTATTGTGTAACGATTATTAATTGGTATTCGAATAGCGTGATAATTATTGGCAGTTATTAAACTATATATTTTGCATAGTAGTGAAAGGGCCCCAATAATTAATGGATTGTTAATTTTATGAATTTTCAAGGGAGACGAGTGTGAAGCCGAGGGTTAGACCCCCGAGTTTTCGAGCCAAGTTTAGAGCCAAGTTCAAAGCCGAGTCTAGGACCCAACTCAAAGATTGGATTCCGATCGGACCCAGACGCAAGGTTAAGTCCAATAAGGTCAAGACTGGATATTAAGGCCAAGGCTGAAATTAATATAGCCAACTAAGCTTCCACTAAATATTAGAGCCCAAATGAACCTAGGTTAGCTACTGAGGTTTAAAAAATCAGACTAACAAGATTCCCAAGTCGAAAGGTCACAACAGGTTACGAAAATGTGTCAAGTTGGATCAGTTATTCAAAGGAGATAAGGAGCACCTTCCGAAGAGATCGTATCGTCTGAATACACGACGTTAAAAAGGAAGTATCGCTCTTGTTTACCTTTTATGTAATTTAAAAACTGAATTGTAAATATAACAATAACCCGGGTTATACTAGCATTGTATATTTTGTCTTCGAAAACTAAATTGATATATATTATTTTAGCTTAGCGTAAATGGTTTAGTAACTAGGGGTTTATAGAATTAACAGTTTAAAGCCATAGTAGATAGGATCTTGATATTAAATACTTATTTTCATATATATTTAATTATATATAAGAAAAACCCAACTTTCGTGTCTTTCAATCCTTTTGTTCTTCTTTTCACTGTAACAGGAAAAGTCCTCTGTAAAGGAACGCAACCTTGCCTCCCTCATTTAAAAAGGAGTGGCTTCACAGCACATTGCATCACACTGGTGTCCCATTACCATTTCACTGGTGGCTCGTATAAAATTTACAAGAGGACAAATCGCTGGTGGTGAACGAGAAGTGAGGGACAATAAGGCGAATTATTAAAAGGTAAAGAACATTCTATCTTGTCAGTTCTGTTTGATAATAAGAAGAAAAAATATTTTAATATATATATAATAAATATATTATATATATATATATAATATATCATATTATATAATATATATATATATATATATATATATAATATATAATATAATATATATATATTATATATATATAGGTAATTTTTTTTTGGTGACATAAGCAAATTTTTTTCTTTTCTTTTCAAATAGAAGGTATAACATTGAATGTTTTTTTTTGAAACATAGAGAATTAATAACAAGTATTTTTAGGTTTTGTCTATTAAACAGAATTATTAATTATAATATTAAGGAAGTTTATTAAAAGTTCTTTTCTTATTTTTTTATCTTTTTCTTTTGAATATAATTTTGGCCGTGATTTCTTTCTTTTGTCCAGATGACTGACAATTGTAAGGAGAGAAGAGGAACCAAAAATTCTCATCTTCTGTAGGAATTTTCGCGGTCAAAATTCTATGCCTTGCAACTTACTATAATTAATTAAAAGGAGCTCAGAATTTTTATTTCTTTACTCTTTCTTGCATTCGATAAGGACGGTTATATATATAATATATATACACACTTATAAGGTAACAAATACGTATAAACTAAGAAAGGAGTTAAAATGAAGTTGAGCTTAACTTCAAGGAAGAGTCAATAATTAATCCTTGCAATATACTAAGTCAACTGTATAATAGATAAGTCTTATAAACAAACACCGCAATAATCCAAAGATGTTTGGGTGTGCGAGTTATAAGATTATTCATCTATTATACTGCTTCGCTAACTTTACACAATTATTACCTTCTGCTTTCAATCTTTTATGCAGCAATATAATAAAAAAAACAAAAAAAATAAAATGGTGATATATTAAAACATGGAGGAGACTAAGCAGCCAACCGAAGAAGTAAGCGCAATTGCGCACTTGGAAAAAGATTCCAAGTTAATGACTAATAACAAAAAGATGAAACAGTTGGATACTGATCGAATCGTTGACGGAATTAGAGGGAATATTCAGGTGTTGACAAAAGTAAGAGAAAGGAGGACCCACACGGTACAGAGGCGGAACGATAGTCACAGCAACAAAAGAGATGAGTACAGAAGTTACCCAGAAGGGACAAAAGACTGATCCTAAAGGAGGTCTTAACATAAAAAATAGAGTGAGGATCGAGGATCAGGCCTACCAAAATTGGAGGCTGACCCGTGATCAAAGCATCAAACAAAGGAACATCCCAAAGAAGACACCACGGTATGAAACAGATGAGGAAAGTAGCTCAGAGAGGGCAACAAGTGACCCATTTGATGTGACAAATGAGCACAGTAGCAACAGGCCAAAAAGGAAGAATAAGAAAAGGAGAAGGAGGGCGGAAAGAAAATACACCTACGACGGAAGTTCAGCAGCGGAAGAAGAACCAGAGGAAGCTGAGAGTGAAGTGACCAAGGAGGGAAAAAGGCTCAAGAGGTTAGTTAGAATTGGAAGAGTCAGGTGTGGAACATACTAAAGCAGTGAGTAAGATATTTATCTACGAAGATAGTGAGATGGTGAGAGGTGATGCAGTCGATCACACGCAAAGTTCTGGAGAGAAAGGTTAAAGTAATGGGGAAGGAAAAGTCCAAAATTGGAGGCATATTATAGAGGATTACGAACGATATGCCAAGGAACAAATTGGGTAAACAAAAGTCGGTGGCAGTAGAACTCAGGAAATATTCTGTAGAAGTCCGTAACTAAGGACATACCTATAGTAATTACAGGCTAAGGTCAAAATATTTACCACCATAGTGGCTAGCATTAAAAAAGCTGGTGCAAGGAGGAAAAAGAAACCGAGCAGATAGATTTACAAAAAGAGTTCTGGAGGTTAGAGATGCGAAAAAATGAAAAAGTGGCTGAATTTGCGTTAAGGGTGCAAACCACTTACGAGGCAGCCACTAAAGAAGAAGATAGGGACAAACAAATAAATTGAAGAAACATAATTTTGAATTGGATTCTCCCGAAAAAGATGGCAAGGAGATTTAGAATAAGGATGGGAAATGAGAAAGAAAGCCTGAAAGTAAGGTGGAAAGATGTGCCAAACTGGGGCACAGGAGAGAGGAGACCCTGAGAATGCATAATGAGGAGGAATCCAGACGAAGAGATACCAATATGGCTACACTAAATGGAACAAAACACAAGGGTACATACGCAATTAAAGTGCGCTAATCAGGAAGCCAATCTCTCGT
>JABUQX010019631.1:17500-19293 GCA_015478945.1 Trachelipus rathkii | reverse complement strand
TTCAAATGTAGAAAGACTTTTTTTCAATTGCGGGTGCTATAGGACGCCATAGAAGAAATAGAATTACTCCTGAAACATTGGAAAACTTAATACTTTATAGAGAAAACCTTAATAATTGTTAATTTTAATTTTTTAATAGGATGTTTATTTCACTAATCAAAAGTCAAGAAAATTTTAAAAATGAAAAAGCAATTTTATTAATATATATCCCTATAAATATTTGAAAAGAAATATTTGTCATATTTTGGTTCTATTTAATTTTGTAAAAAAAAACTTTGGGAACAATCCGAATCCGGATTCGGATCGGAATCAGATTATTTAAGATTCGGATTGGACGATTTCAAAATAGCCGGATTCGGATTCGACGATTTCAAATAGGACGGATTCGAATTCCGGATTCGGATTCGATTCAGAGATGTGGATCGGATTTGGATTCGACACCGAAAGTACCAGATTCTCACCACTGATATATATATATAATATATATATATAATATATATATATATATATATATATATATATATATATATATATATATATATATATATATATATATATATATATATATATATATATATATATATATATATATATATTATAATATATATATTTGAAGGATTAATAGAGAGGGATTTTGGCAGGTGTGGAAAGGAGGGGCTTTTGAAAGTAAACGTGGACTAAGAGTAAGGTTATGGTTTGAGTGAGGACACCCTCAGTGTGAGTATTTAGATGGTGAGCGCTAGAACAAGTGGTCTGAGTTTAAATATTTTAGGGTATATGTTGGGATGAGAAGGAACGGATACGATGCAGAGTGTAGTAGGAAAGTGTGAATGGCAGATAGGTGGCTGGTGCAATTAAAATGTCTTGGTGAATGCAAAGGACTAAGTCTTGAGTGTGCTGGGTCTTACAATTGAGGGTATGTGTTACCTGTTTTGTTTTTTGGGGGTTATGTTATGGTAGTGAGACTATGGTTTGGTGCAATAAGAAGTATAGATCTAAAGTTCAATGTGTTCAGGTGGGACAATCTTAGGGTGTGCTAGGTGTGAAGAAGAATTGATAAAGAGAGGAATGAACGTATTAGGAGGGAGTTGGTGTGGTGTGAAGAAAGGGTAAATGAGGAGAATAAATGAAAGTATTGTTGAGATGGTTTGGTCCATGGAACAGATGAATGATAGTAGTTGGTTAAAGCGGATGTATAGTTGTGAGCGTGTGTGGGGAACCGACCGGCTGGGAGACCGAAGAGAAAGTGGGATTGAGTCGGTGAACGAATGTCTGAAGGAGAGAATGTGAGTTTGGCAGAAGCGAGAATAAAGGTGCATGATAGGAGAGAGAATGGCGGGGTTTTGTATGGGGGGCATGGTTGTGGCCACCTGGGCCAGGGGAGAACCCTACATTGACGATTTACCATAGTGAGGGTCCGTCGCGGTCCCATTGATGCTCGTAGGTGATTTTCTGTCTGTGACAAGCTCTCACTAATTAATGGTACAGAGGGGGCGGTAAGGCTGGCTTTCTTTCGACGCTTTGTCATGATTCTCCTACTTGCTTTTCTTTTCCGATGCTTGTACACCACCTTACCCCCAATCTTGGCGCAAAGAAGAAAGATGGAAAGAAAGAAAGAAAGAATATATATATATAATATATATATATTAGAATAGATATTATACATATAATATAAAATATATATATATATAAAATTTAAATAAATAAATAAATAAAAGTGGGGGAACAAAAAACACAAGGAATATAAAAACCCACCCAAACCCTTACCTAACGCAATTTCCTAAGGTGGGCTC
>JABUQX010019631.1:0-2500 GCA_015478945.1 Trachelipus rathkii | reverse complement strand
CTCTTCAGTGCATCACACAATCCTCTTCCCACTCCATAATTTTCTTCTAACAAGCTCCATAATCCATTCCTAGGTACCGTGTCAAAGCTTTCCTTAAATCCATAAACACTACATAGATCCTCCTGTTGTACTCGTAAATCTTTTCTCCCAATCTGTTTCAATGTGAACATAAGGTCTGTCGTACTCCTAATCTTCCTGTATCCATGCTGTTCTCTCCCAGTTGTGGTTTGATGATCTCTCTTAGTCTTTTCTCCAACACTCTTTACATATATTTTTGCCATATATGGTCTATCAAAGAGATCCCTCTGTAATTTTTGATTTCCTAACGTTCCTCTTTCTGTTTATATATTGGAATAATAATAGTTTTCCTCAGCTCTTCTGGGACCTCTTCCTTCTCCAACACTCATTTAGAAGCTCCAATACCTTCTCAACACGTTCCGTCTCCTTAATCAACTCAACTAAGTGTCTCATCTTCCGGAGCCTTCATCATTTTTCATTTTCTTTATGGCTTCCTATAGTTCTTCTTCTCTAGTAATTTCATCATCCGCATCCCTCCTCATCATCTCTCTCCAACACCCTCCTCTCCTCCTCTCCTTCATTTAGCAGCTCATCAAAATATTCCGTCCATCTATTATTTATTTCTTCTGGTTCCACCAGGGTTTCTCCCTCTTTATTCTTAATATTACTTTGTCTTTTCTTCTTTGTTCTATATGTTCTTGTCATCTTAAATATCTTCTTATTACCTGCAGCATCTTCTGCTAGCTCCTCTGTCATCTTCCTAGCTGCCCTTCTTTGCATTTCTTTTCACTATTTTTCTGCCCTATTTCTGGCCTCTACATATTCTTGCCTTGATTGAACCGTTCTCCTTCTCCTCTTTAACCATCTCATTTTTATAGTTTTTATCTTCACCGCCTCCTCTCCACCACCTCGTTTCACCATCTCGTGTGTCTCTTCTTTGTGCCTCCCACATATCTGAATCCCAACTCCTCCCCGCCGGAACCATTATCTTCTCTCTTGTAGTTCTGTAAAAATCTCTTTTCTATCTAGCTGGTCTATTTTCCCTTCACCATATTTCTATATGCATCTTTTTACTCTGTTATTTCAGGGACTCCACCTTTATTATCTTCTTTTGTCTAAAGTATTCTTCTTTCTTCTCTAATTCTAAAGTCAGCCACCAACAGTCTGTGATCTGAATCCATAGTTTCACCCGGTATGACCTTAACATTCAGTATCATTCTCTTATCTGAAGCTATTACATAATCTATTACCGATTTTTGATCAAACTCTCCCGTGTTGCTGTTCCATCTGTACCTGGTGTATCTATGTGATGCTCTGTGGTCAAAGAATGTATTCATGATTTTAAAACCCTTCCTCACACAAAAGTCCAACAGCCTTTCTCCCTCTATATTTCTTTCCTCCTCTCCAAAACATCCTATCCCATCTTCCACTTCGCTCCTTCTGCTCCCCACCCTTGCATTAAAATCTCCAATCAGGACACATATGCTATTTTCTTCACTTCTCAAACCTACCCATCTCTCCATCAACTCCATAAACTCTTCCTTCTCCTCATTTGAATGTCCCTGTTGGGGTGCATATACCTGGAACACATGGTACTTCCTTCTCATGATTTTGAAACTGCACACCATAAGTCTTTCATTTATTCCTTCCGCTTTCAGTATATATGGGCTCATCCTAGGTCCTACTATGAATCCCACTCCATGCTTCCTCCAACCTTCCTCTACTCCACTGTACATAAGGACATATTCTCCTCCCAAATCTCTACCCTCCTCCGCTCCCTTTACTCTCATCTCCGGCCATGCCCAGCAGGTCAATCCTCCTTCTCTCCATCAGTCTCACCACCTCCTCCTCTCTTGCCGCTGAATGTTGCAACATTTAACGTTGCACACCTAAATTTTTGGTGTATCCGAATTCAAAGTCCGTTTTCGTTGCCTTAGTTTGAGAGCCGAAAAATCTGTTCTGGTCCGAGACTGAGTCTTGGGTGGTATTGCAAGCAGGTCATGTCGGGCAGAGGCTTGCTGGGCCTGTCCTGCCAAAACCAGAGTCTCTTGGCCGGAAGAAGGAGTAGAAAATTCTCCTTCCGCTACCAGGCACACGACGTGGACGCAAATTTAGTTCTATATACAGCAGCTGTTATTAAGGTTATATACAGCTAGCAAAGGCAGCAGCAGTTAGTTGTTGTTATATTATATATATATATATATATATATATATATATATATATATATATATATATATATATATACGTGCATAAGGCATATACAAAGTATATATATATATATATATATATATATATATATATATATATAAATGTTAAGTTGTTGCTATATATATATATATATATATAGTTACATGTTGTTATATATATATATTATTACAATATTGCTGTTGCTATATTATATGAAGTTATAATGAAAACGCGTATGTCATTAAATGCGAAATTGCCAAACACCCAAATTGATTTGAACCAGTTATTACCTAG
>JABUQX010019630.1:45000-60408 GCA_015478945.1 Trachelipus rathkii | reverse complement strand
GGTTTCACCAATGCGACCCGGGATGAAGGGTATGCATTATCCTCGAAGGATGACATGTATGACAGATCAGAAGACAACAATGTGTAGAACCGTGGGAGTGATTAATCTGTGTGGAAACCGTTCGCGGATACATGAGGTTACGCGCTTTCGTTCCATTATCCCATTTCGACTCCGCGTACTTATTTCATGTCGTGGTAAACTCGGGAGGGTGTGTAGTAATCATTCGTAATGTGCATACACTGTACTGAATTCAACGATGAATTGGACAGGTAAGTATTTGCCTAGTGTTTGAGAACGTTAAAGCGTACCAATATGTACGCACACAAACACATTAAAATTGTAGTAAACCTAAATCGTCGGTAAAGTACATGCGACGCGATCACACAACATTAAAACTAGTGTACTTCAATCGTTGTAACTTTGAAACGAAGCGTCATACAACACAGGTTATTTAACAATGGCTTCTTTTATGGAGGTGAAGGCATGGCGGGCCTCGTCAGACCAATCGACGGTGACACAGGCCGAAGAAACCTTTTCTTTTGGAGGTTTGAGAAGAGAGTTGAGGGGGCGGAGAATGTCTGCCGCCGAAGGGATGAATTTTTATTGGTAAAGTTTACATGTCAATAAACTTGTGAGTTGACGCTGTTTCGTAGGCAGGAAAAGGAAGGAATGGCTGAACATTGGTCTTCGAAGGGGGACGGACAGCCCTCGAAGAGATGTGGGCCAAGGGAAGGGTTTGTGAAGAGACACAAAAACAATTTCCCAAAAGTATTGACAGTATGCCATAACTCAATCAACCTTTTGAACACTTGGCGGAGATGTGAGAGGTGCTCTTTCGGAGAGGAGCTAGTGATGAGCAGGTCATCGAGGTAGGCGAATACAAAGAGCAGACCGCGGAGGATGAAATCGATGAAACGTTGGAACGATTGCGCAGCGTTACGAAGGCCGAAAGGGGTACGTAGAAAATTCAAAAAGCCCATAGAGGTTGGTTATTGCAGCAGTTTTGTGAACGTCAGCAGGGTGGACTAGGATCTGATAGAAGACTTTCACAAGATCTATTTTAGAGGAAATGTTACATCCAGACAGATTGGCGATGAAATCCTGTATATGAGGAACATGGTATCTATCTGGACGTGTGATGACGTTAAGGCATCCGTAATCTCTGGTAGGGCGGTAGTCACCGTTAGGTCTGAGCACAAGATGAAGAGGGAAGGTGTAGCTGGATTGGAAGGACGTATGGTGCCTTGTTGAAGCAGAGTGTTAAACTAAAGCTTAGCAGCTTGAAGTTTATCAGATTTAAGACGACGGGCGTTGGAGAAGGAGGTCTCCCATTCGCCTCGATGTAGTTGACAACGTTGTGTTTAACCTCTGGGAATGTCGAGATGGGAAAGACAAGATTGATTGGGAAATTCGGAAGACAGAAGGGATTCGAAAGGGTTGTTACCAGAAGGAAGATGGATATCATTAATTTTAAGAAGTAGCACAGATGAAGGAAGAGAACTTAGTCTCATAATCAATCAAACTGTTATGGTGTAAGTCAACAAGAATATTGAAGTGCAAAAGAAAATCGGCACCAATAATAGGAAGAGTAACGTCGTGCGAATAGATAAAAATTTCCAAGGAAGTGAAGACGGGTAAAAAGAGAGAGGAAGATTAGAGGTTTCTAGAAAAATAATAAAGTCTCAATGAGTGGGAGTTAGTGGCATTGGCAAGGACCAAGGTTCTGCAGCACTGTTCTTCTGCAAGAAAGAACGGGGTAAAACACAGAAGGAAGATCTGGTATCGATGAGATAGGACAAGGTGGTAGAAGGATCGTAAACACAAAGCAGGTTAGACGCAGGATTGTCCACACAGCGCGGCTTTACTGTGTGGCATCGGGGTTTAAAGAATGAGCACAGGGTTTAATGCAAATTGCGGGTTCTGTCACCATCGTCCCACTGATAAACATACTCCCTGTTGGTTGTGCGTAGGAGGTGCGGAAGAAGGTTGAGAAGATGGTGGGTGTTGAGGTTGAAGGTGTGGTTGAGCAGCAGCAGATTGGCGAGAAGGAAGTGGGGGACGATAGAAACGACGATGCTGTGGAGGGAGCTGAGGGTAGTGAGAGAAAGGAGGGAGGATGAAGGGGAAGGGTAAGACTGGTAATAAGCAGGGCGAGTTCAAAAGTTGCTAATTTTATTTAATCAATGGAATATTGTATTTTCGAAAGCCGTTAATACGTGATTCAAAGCAAGTGGTATGGGGCAGAAGGGGGTTGGAATTACATTCGCTAAACCTTGGCCTGCAGGTTAGTGGGTAGCTGGAACTAGACCTAGCGGCAAAGGTTGAAAACTAAAAAAACGGGTTGTATGTTCTGAGGTCAGGGCTTTTGCCTTTGCATTACGATTGCGCATTGCAGCGGATTTGTGCAAAGCATTACTAGGATCTACAGCGGTGAGTTGGAACTGGAGTTCGGCGGGGAGTTTTTGAAGGAATGGCTATTTACAATGTTTATATTGCAGGGACAAAATGGAAGACCTTCAAGTAACTACAATATCGGACAGTACAAGAAGAAGCAGCGGTCGCCGGAGACTTTCATTTTAATTAATTGTTTTATTTTTACTGTGGTCCGAAAATGCCTAACCTATTAGTAATTTCACTTTTTGAGAGTTCAGTATAAGGCTGGTTGCTAGAATGCAATCGAGGTAAAGCGTATCTCAGATGTTGAAGGACCTTGACAGGTAAAATACTTAAGGCGCGAAAGCGTTCATTCTCAGTGGTAGCCTCCAATTGTAATTCAAGGAGGACAAAGGTCGGTCAATGTGATTTTCAATAACTACCATTAAATTGTAGTGCATTTTTGGGAGTTGAGCGAGCCGAAGTCACATTAAATGTTGAGGCAGTATTCATCATTGGAGGAAAACATGGTTAGGCAATGATTAAATAAGTTAAAATAAACCACAGTGGGAACACGTGTCGGTAATCTGCTAGCTAGCTACAATAAATTAAAAATAATGCTAATTATGACAGGTTATTACAATGCTAAGGAAAACAAGGGCCAATATCACTCGCTTTATCTGAGTTTTGGTTGGGAGATCAAAGACTCCTTAGCGCTGTTTTGATTTTTAAAAACAGGCCCCAAATAAAAGAATAGTAGAAAAAAACTTAGTGAGTGATAAAAATAGCAGATGCTCGAGCGATAAGCCTCTTGAGGCTGAAGAGATAACGACGGCTGTAGTAGGGCCTCTTGAAAGCCCTGGGAAGAGATGCGGCTTGAAAAGGTATGCAATGAAAGTTCAGGGAATTACAAACGGGGGGTCATCAATTGTAGCCTAGTCGTTGTTTTTTACACAATGGAGATTAAACATAATATGGTTTATCAAGTTTACTCCAATATCAGAAGGCAAAATAACATCAGAAAACAAAGCAAAATGCAAGATGATTGCAAGAGCAAGATGCAAGAAACCTATATAAAAATAAAAATAGAAATAATAATTGATAATATAAAAAACAATAACAAAATAATTACAATAATGAATTCATATAAAAAAAATCAAAGTTATTAGAAAAATGGAAATTTTTTTTTTTGCCAGAGAGGCCGGAGGAATTTACATTTTCGAAACTTAAAATTAATATTAATTCTAAAAAATTAATACTTTAAAAATTTTAATACACTGTGGTACATTATGAACTTTTACACGATAAAATATAAGACACTTTATATTTAGTAAATGCTTTTAATAATATTAAACACTAAAAAAAATATAAAAACTTAAAAATAAAAAAACTGTCCAAAAACTTATTTATTATTTCGTGAAGATTTAGGGAGGGGCAAGTACCCCCCCTGCCATACCTGTATAAGCCTATTATATATTATATATAATATATATATATATATATATATAATTATATAATATATATAATATATATAGTATAATATATTATATCTATATATATACTTATATTATATATATATATATATATATATATATATATGAAGAAACCATCGAATTGTATATGTTTATAATTGTTTATTATGAAACCAGTTAATAGTTATTCAAATTAATGAGAAATAAATTAATTCTTTAAATTAATAGCTTTCACTTGTTTATGTTTTTAATATTATTCATGTTTTAGTAAACCTTTTTTAGAAAGGTTTTAAAGAGGAAGGTTTGTGAAGTCTACTATTTTTGGAAGAGTAAGTTAAATATATAATCAAATACAAAGAAATATTCAAATTTTTGTTACTTAATAAATAAAACATTAAAATAATATTAAAAGTTTTTTACTTATTGGATGTGTGTGTGTGTGTTTTTTTTTTAATTAATTTTGAAATATCTTAGTTTAACCTAAATTTTAAATAACTATATAATTTTTTTTCTTGTATACAATTGAATTATAAAATTATTCATAAAGGAAATGTTAATGAATGTTATCAATTATATAAAATATAGGTATTAATCTATATCCTATTAATTTTAAACATGCAAAAAAAACGTTCCAAATTCGTATCGATTTGTTGAATGATGAGCACCATATTTTTGAAACTACCATCCTTTCGCCATTACGGTCCGGCCACATTTTGATTTACTATATTCTAATGAAAAGTTATTATTTATAAATTATTTTTATTTTGATTTTTATCTAATATAATATTTAAAATAAACAGCCGAGCCGTAACGGTTTTTCACTACAATTTTGTCATCATGAGTTTTTTCGGCTTGGTTTCCTCGGGCGAGCGAAGCGAGCCCTCTGCGCGTGCTTAGCACGTGCTCAGGGACAAGTCTTGCTCCGTTAGGAGCAAGCCAAAGGCTTGTTAATTTAAAAATTTCGAATATTTAAAGTTTGCCTTTATTTTTATATATGTATTATATTTTAATTAAAAATAATTTCATAGATTTAGAAATTAATAAAGTAACTTTTCTCATGGAAGAAGTGAATGTTAAATACTAGATCGGTTATCAAAGAAAAAAGTGTAATACGTATTTTCTTCCCTTTCCAAATCCGTGAATTTAGTTTCCGCAAAAGAGTAATTTCAGATATTAAAAACCGCTTATTAAAAGGGTGATTTATTATATAGAAAAAGAAATAATATATATATATATATATATATATATATATATATATATATATATATATATATATATATATATATATATAATATATATATATAACTATACTATATATTATATATATATATATTATATATATATATATATTATTATAGATATATATATATTATATATATATCGTATAATATGCAAATACGTATATATTAACATATATACAATATATTATATTATATATATATACTATATTAATATTTATTATATATATATATATATAATATATATATATATATATAGTATATAATATATATATATATATATATTCATATTTACATATTATTTATATATATATATATCTATATATTAATAATATTATATATATTATATATATATAATATATATATAATATATATATATATATATATATATATTATATATTACTTAAATTTATTTTATATATATTATAATTATATATTATATATTTATATATATATATATATATATATATAATTATATTATATATATATATTCATAGTTATATCTATATATATATATTATCATTATATATATATATATATATATATATTATCTATATTCAGTGGGCGACTCGTGTATAGGAGCGATGGAGCGATCGCTCCTCCTTTATTAATTAAGCATAAATTCTGAATTAGAACACTTTAGTTAAAACACAATGGTTTCAATTAATGATAAATAAATGAATGAAATTTTAAAACGTTTTGTAATAGGCAGGGGAAAAAAAAGAAACTTTTACCGATTGTTCTTCATCTATAATAAGAGATCGAATTAACATACTCGTAATTCAGTTTGTATAAGTTATGTGAATTGCTGTTTATAAAAGAAGCGTGAGAAAGTGAGCGGAATAAGTTTTTCGCTCCAATCTTACTCATATAGTCATGTAAAAATTATACGTCTGGCAGTGATACAATAAATATACAAGTTTGGAGGCGATTAGCGTAGCGTGTTCGCCTTGTAAATTGTTGTACAGTTATTATTATTAATAAATTATTATTATTATATTATTATTATTTTTATTATTATGATTATTTTATTTTATTTTATATTTTATTTTATTATTATTATATTATTAATTATTATTATTATATCTTATTATTATATTATTATTATTATTATTATTTTATATTATTATTATTATTTATTATTATTATTATTATTATTATTATTATTATTATTATTATTATTATTATTATTATTATTATTATTATTATTATTATTATTTATTATTATTTAAAAATATTATAAAAGTGACGGGAATTATTTTTATTTTATAATTATTATTGTTATATTATTTATTAGTATGATTATTATTGATTATTATATTTTATTATTTATTATTATTATATATTATTATTATTATTATTATTATTATATTTATTATTGATTATTATTATTAATTTATTAGTTATTATTATTATTTATTATTTTTATTATTATTATTTCATTTATTATTCTTTAGTTTATATTTGTATTCGTGAATATTTTTATTAAACTTTATTATTATTAAATTATTATTATTTTAATTTTATATATATATATTCCATAAGTTGGAGTGTTCTTTAGAAAATATCACTAATTTCAACCTTTTTTTCACAATCTCCTCAGAGATGCTCTGTATTAGATGAAATTATTTGGAGACTGTTAAAACAAAATGGATTTTAACATCCGAACTGTAAACATGGCTTTTGAACATAGAGATCCATTGTTTTAGGGTATGTAAAAATTCGAAACGAAAGCAAACAAGGAGGAACACGAGAGCAGGAGGTTTGCATAGACTATTGACTGATCCTACTTTTGTATTTTGGTGGCACCGTTTTCGCCTATAATGCAACAGTAGAATTATTTCTCTATAATAAAAATTCAAATCATAGAAATCCAGACGTAGTTTCATAAACAATCTGTGAGTGAAACTACATTAGAATTGTTGTAGATTAGAAACAGTATGACACATAATGGACCCTAATTGATGGGAAGTATGATGTTTGTGGGTGAAGAGAGATCGTTAAATGTTCTAATTATACGAATTAAAAAAGTAGCTGAGTATTGGAGGTGCATTTTTAAAAAGGCATATCTGTTTATCCATTTTTAACATCTTGAGACTCAAATCAACTTGAAGTTATATATTGTTGAGAAGATTTCTTTCTCGGAAAGGAGCTCTTGATTCTTATTATTATTAGATAAATGGAAAGGAACAGATAGCTGATGGTTTAAGAAACAATTAAAGTTGCTAAAAATATTAATAACTACTCCAATGACATCTGATGAAGCTGAAAGATGCTTTTCTAGATTAAAAAGATAAACCGTTATTCGGAATTACAAATGGGACAAGATTAGAACTGAAATGCCTCGTTGCGCTTGCAATGAAGATCATTATCCTCAATTGGTTTTTTGTTTTTTTTGAAATTTGTGCTCGACTTATATGCAAGTCATAAAAAACGACAAAGAAATGGAATTGATGATACAAATCTTCAAACATTATACATTTAATTATAAAGTAAGGCAATTTATCTTAAAACTTTCCTTATTTTTATTTTAAAATCATTAGGAGAAAGAGATAACTTTTCTTCTAATGTAATTGTATTAACAATTTAACGAAGTAGAATAATGCAGAGTTGGGCTAACCTGCTACGCAGAAAAAATAGCGATATCAATATACTACAAAAATAACCCTATATAACCCCTATATAGTTATACTACATAAGAATATACCCCCTAAAAATATTATATATATAATATACTATATATATATATATATATATTATATATATATATATATATATATAATATATTAAATATATATATCATATATATATTATATACAGTATATATATTATATATATATTATATATATATATACTTTATATATATTATATAATTTATATATAATATATATTATATATATATAATTATATATGGATTATATACTATATTATATATATATTTTATATATATTATATGTATATATATATATATTATATATATATATATAATATAATAATCATATAACTAGTACAAGGCCCATGACACATATCCAGGACAAATATAGGGGGCGAGGCGCCCCCCTTGGATCAGGAAAGACGATGGATTCTCTATTCGGGGGCTCACCGGGCCACAAGGCGATAAAAATCTTTTGGTGACATTTTTCATGTACGCGGTTTTACCCTGTGGGGTGGCTACCCCCGGGGACCTATATTTCCATGTAGGTTTGTAGCAATATAACACACAGCACACACAAACACACACACACGAGTATAACCATGTGCGCGGCGTAGCGCGCAATTGCTTTAACTTACTTACTGAGCTATTATTTCATGAAGCTTTACTTACTTATTATTGAGCATACTTATTACATGAGCTACTTACTTTCATGAGCTACTTACTTTCACGGTGACGTCATGCTGTTAAGTACACTTGGAAGTGGATTAAGTACCCGTACTTAATGTTTCCGGGGTTCCCGCGCATTCCCGGTGTCCCCTTGCGGGGGACCGCGCCCGTTGCCTCATCCGCCAGCCTCGACCGCCCGCGTGGCTCG
Organism: Trachelipus rathkii; assembly: GCA_015478945.1. Classification (NCBI taxonomy): domain Eukaryota; kingdom Metazoa; phylum Arthropoda; class Malacostraca; order Isopoda; family Trachelipodidae; genus Trachelipus; species Trachelipus rathkii. Next base: position 51,795 of record JABUQX010019630.1, on the reverse strand, counting down.
AATACTCCGTGACGTGTGACGTGCGACGTCACACTCTGTGACGTCGCACACTCGCTCGCGCGCCTTCATACAAAAATTTCATATCTGGGATACGATTGAGTGTTTTGTCGGCGCTCAGATACGAACTCTCTATCGCCGAGTTAAGACTTCGCATCTTAAGCCGCTGTGCTAAGCCTCAGTGAGATAAGATTGAACTTTATGTTGGCCAGTTGTTTCATTGATGGAAATTTCGTCTAATAATAATAATAATAATAATAATAATAATAATAATAATAATAATAATAATAATAATAATAAATTAATAATAATAATAATAATAATAATAATAATAATAATAATAATAATAATAATAATAAATATATATATATATATATATATATATATATATATATATATATATATATATATATATATATATATATATATATATATATATATATATATATATATATATATATATATATATTATATATATTATATATATATATATATATATTGGGTAGGCTTATCTCCAAATTCAGACGCATGCGCCTAGAAAATTACACACACTTTGATTCTTAAATTAATATATATATATAAAATTATAATATATATATATATATATATATATATATATATATATATATATATATTTAACATTTGAATTGCTACTATTTACTTCTGGAAAGTAGGAGCTGTATATAATTCAGGTTTTGACCATAAATTGTGCTCGGATTGGTAATCATTTGATGTTAAAAGAATTAAACAGAAACTGTAACTACCCTTTAAATTTAATAGAAAAACTCTATAGAAAATAAAAACGGGAGAATACGAACAATATCTCTGAAAACATTAACTAAAATTTCAAACGCAAAAGACTTCGATAGAGGTAAAATATCGGGGGATACGATTGAGTGTCTGTCGGGACTGAGATACGAGCCAGCGTCCATTGTGCTTACGAACCATTACATGAGATTGGATTGATTTTTGAAGTAGTTTGTACGCATTATAATATAATAATAATAATAATAATATAATAATTAATATAATTATAATAATAATAATAATAATAATAAAAAAAAATAAAATAAATAATAATATATATATATATATATATTATATATATATGATATATATATATATATTATATATATATATATATATATATAATATTAATAGATATATATTTATTGATATACATATAATAATAATAATAATAATAATAATAATAATAATAATAATAATAATAATAATAATAATAATAATAATAATAATAATAATAATAATAGTTTTAACGTACTAACTTCGAGAAATATTTTATGGCATTCTGACAAATTTTATGAAATATGGCCTCGATACGTATATTATTATTTTTATTATTATTATTATTTTAAATTTTTACATTATTTTTATTAAATATTATTTATTAATTCTTGTTTAATATAAGTTGTGGTTTTAGCTTTCTATTCACGAAATGTTTTCTTCTAATTTTCATTTAATTTTCTTAAAAATATTCTAGAAAATAATTTACAACGGTAGTCTTCAGAGTTTCGATAATATATATACTAATATCATATAATATATATATATATATATAATATATCTATATATATATAATACTATTATATATATATATATTATATATATATATATATATAATATATATATATAATATTATATTAATATATATATATTATATATATTATATGACATTCAGTTTTACCCAATCTTATACAAGGAAAAGAGAAAAAAAGATAAGAGGAGAGAGAGAAAGTGAATGAAGAAGACAAAGGAGAACAAAGAAGAAGCATGAGGCGCATGCGCCTGAATTTAAAGATAAAGAACTATCGAAGGAAAGTCCCAAGGAAATTAGGACATATATATATATATATATATATATATATATATATATATCTATATATACTATATATATATTATATATAATTATATAAATAGTTTAATTTAAATTATAATATATAATATATATATATATATATATATTATATATATATAATATATATATATATATACTATATCATATATATATATATATAATTTATATATATATATATATATATATAAATATATATATATATATATATATATATATATATTATATATATATATATATAAACCCTAACCTTTTTTAAAGTAAAAAAGTGAAACAAAATATACCAATGCATCCATTATAAACGTTACAGTTTCTCTTATAATTTATGTTTAGTAAACGAAATATTACAGTAGAAACCACATTTTTCACTGACTCTAAGTACTTAAAAACCGTTGGGCTAATAATCCCCCCACTGCGAGGGCCCACCACACCCTCTCTCACCGAGCCTTGCTTTACACTCTTTTAAGTATCGTTGAGCACCATTTCATGAAAATAACAGTAACAGTAATAAAATTCACACTACCTAACAGAATACTGGAACTAGAAGAAAAAGATGCTAGCGGATTACAATCAAACATTAAACTAGAAATTGGTCGGCGGGCCGTATAACAGTGTAGTAGTAAGTAGTAGTTAGTAATAGTAGTAGTAGTTAGTAGTAGTAGTAGTAGTAGTAGTAGGTAGAAACTTAATTTACTATAAATTTATATCACCTACTCTTTGATTCAAACGAATGGCAGTTTTATTATTTTCACTAAGCTTTAAAACATGTTGGACTATAATAAAGTTTCTCCAATGAAAGCAAAGCCGAACCAGCAAAGCTTAACGTTAAAACTAAGGCTTATTTCTTTCAAGTGAACGGTCAACTCTCGCTGTGATTGGATCATTGTTTCCAAGACACAGCGATAAATTTATCGTAATTACCTTATAACTTTTAAAAATTATTTAAAAAAGATGACGAGTATTTAGTCTTTCGCTGTGTTATAAGGTCGTGCTCTCTCTCTCTACGTACATCATGATCCGTCCTGCCACATATACAGCCATACAAGATATTATTCAGTGGGTGACCAAGATCCCAAGGAGTAGTGTTTCGTTCATATATAAAAGAAATTCTAATGGCTTTGAATATTTCACAGGATTTCATCACTCGACATATTCTACATGCAAGCCTGTCTTTATGAGTGTTGGGGGAGAATTACTTAGTATATGTAAACACGCTGAAGATTGGTCTATGAAGGTTTTAAACCAGCCTAAAACAGTCATTAGTAGAAGCGATGGTAAGCAGCTCACCAGCGACGGTAAGCAGCTCACTTTAGCTTTTTCCAAATATCTAAATACTTACAGTATGGAAATTAGAATATGGGGGCTGTGTAGTGAAACGGGTGTATATGAACCTACTCATGGATTCTATATTAATGGTCTACCGCAGATAACACATATCTGTCAGAGGATCGTAAGAAACTATTTACGCATTTGAGAAAACGCGAAATTCTGATCTAATTATGGTCACTGTAGCGTCATTATATGCTGTATCTGGATAATTTATGCATTTAAAAAAATGTTACGCGATCATGAAAGTTTAATTAAACAGTTCTTGGCTTTATGAATGTGGCAAAAATTTATTTAGAGCGTTAAGAACATTGGCGTGGATCTTTTACATCGATGAATCGGCTCTAAACAGACTATAGTTTTCGCTTAGGAATTTTTAAAATATGTGTTAGGATGGTGTTGAGGAACTGAAAAAAATATTCATTTGGGGACAACAAACTAATAAACGAATTGGTATATTCGAGAAGATTTGAGAGCGTTTTAAATTCTTAAGTCCTAATTAAGATGACAGAAGCGTAAGAAAAATATATTATATACTATATATATATATATATTATATATATATATATATATATTTATATATATATATATTATAATATATATATATTATCATATATATAATATATATAAATACATATATATATAATATATACTAATATATAATATATATCACTGCTGTAGCTGTTATCATCTTATTATGATTATTAAAACTACTGACACAGGCGTTCTGAGTGTAAGATTCAGCTTCATTAATTCGATTTGGATGTTTGCTATGTCTAATCGTAATCTTTAAGCAGATAAATCTCTACCATGCGTTGGTGCATTATAATATTGTTTTTCAGTAAGCCGATTCTCACTGTGCCTTAACCATGTCGTCAATCTCATCCTCTAAACTCGTTGAGAACACCTTTACTAAAACCATACGTCATTCGAGTTGCGATTTACATATAATATTAGACGCAGACTAGATGCGCGAACGATACATCGTCTGCATGTTCGGCTTACGATATCAGCAAGATCGTCCATTATCTCGCTTTTAAACTCTGATAGACACATTCAGATAGAAATCAATTGATTGTAATAAAAAATGGATAAGGCAACAAGTGTCATGTACTATTTGGATATCCGTCCATAATAACCACGAGTGGTGCTGGTGGGAGTGGTCTTAATAGAATCGCAGTTACTTTCGCATCAGGGGACAATATTGAAAGGGTCAACGTACGTAACTATTGGAAACCAACCTTGAACGGGGCATTTTTGTGGACGTGTATAGGTTTCTCTGTCAGTTCCGTCGAAAGTATTAAAGCTCTGGTTAAAATGAATGAAGAATTAACGACTCATCTCGACGATGTCACCGAACTCGAAGAATTAATACACGAAGGCCATAAAGTAATGTATATTATTTACAGTAAAATATGTGGATCACCGTACACTGAAAAACATCGACATGTATTAACAACGAACAACTTACCGAAGTTTACTATTCTTTGGAATGAACGGGTGGATGTTAAAGATCCCGAATACGTGTCAAAATGGTTTAATGTATCAGCTAGTATTTATTCGTACATAACTACTATAGGGTTGGAAACGCTTGAGAAATATATAGAAACTGCTCAGTTTCAACTTCACCCGATTTCTACTGCACACTTTTTAAAAATCCATATATATAATATATATATATATATATATATATATATATATATATATATATATATATATATATATATATATATATATATATATATATATATATATATATATATATATAATATATATATAGTTAAAGTTGTTAGCAATGTAATACTTATGTAAATATGTATATATGTATATATGTATATGTATATATGTATATAATAATATATATATATATGTATATATGCTAATAACTATACTTCAACTCTCTGCTCAATAATATATGTATAATATATATAATATATAATATAATATATATATATATATATATAAACTGCTACATTACTTAGTTACATGAGATGTCTTCAGCCCAAGTGTATTAATATATATATATATATATATATATATATATATATAATAACTTCTTTTATAATAATAATATATATATATATATATGTATATATGTATATGTATGCTGCTATATGCTCTTATATTAGTTTAGAAGTTGTTAGCAATGTAATACTTATATATATATATATATATATATATATATATATCAATAATATATATATATATATATATATATATATATATATATATATATATATATATATATATATATATATATATATATATATATATATATATACCTAATAAATATATATATATATATATATAATGAAAATAAACATTTCAGTAAAAGTTATATATATGAAACTTTTTTTATTATATCCCTGTGATTTTTCCATGTTTTGGGGACTTTGTACTTATAACTCTTATCAAACAATTCTTCACTGTGATTTGGAAGAAATGATCCAATCACGGTAGACGATGTTATTCACTGAAACGAAATAAGCTTAGTTTTAACTTAGCTTTTGTTGGTTCGACGTTGTTTCATTGGAAAACTTTTATTAAAGTCCATGTTTTAAAGCTTAGTGAAAATATAAAATGGATACGATTGAATCGAGCAGGGGTGATATATATTTAATAGTAATAAGTTTCTACCCTTACTACTACTACTACTATTACTGCTACTACTACTACTACAAATGTTATACGGCCGCTGAACCAATTCTAGTTTAATGTTTGATGTAATCCGCTAGCATCTTTTTCTTCTAGTTCCAGTATTCGGATGTTAGGTAGTGTGAATTTTATTACTGTTACTGTTATTTTCATGAAAATGGGTGCTCAAACGATACTTAAAGCTATAAAGTTGTAAAGCGAGGCTCGGTGAGAGAGGGTGTGATGGACCCATGCAGTGGGGTTATTATCCCAACGGTTTTAAGTACTTAGAGTCAGTGAAAAATGTGTTTCTACTGTAATATTTCCGTACTAAACATAAATTATAAGGATGAAACGTTTTCAAGGTTATATTTTAAGACAAATTCGTGTGTTCGAATCGTTGGTATGGAAAGGGGGGACATGTACCGAAAAAAAAATTTATATATATATATATATATATATATATATATATATATATATATATATATATATATATATATATATATATATGTATATGCTAATATAGCTCAACTCTTCAACTGTATAATAATAATAATATGTATGTAATATGTATATATAACCAATAATAGCCAATAATAATAATAATATCATATAATTTAATATATAATATATATAATAATAATATGTATGTATATATAACATAATATATATATAATATAATAATAATATATATATGTATATATCTTTCAATAGCATAACAACAATATATATATATATGTATATACTCTTATAACTGTATATTTACTCTAGAAATAATATGTAATAATATATAATATATATATGTATATATGAATATATATATATTGTGTGATGAACGCTGAGCTCAGCTACGTGTACTTAATACAGGTCGAAAGTACTTAACGGGTCCCAACGGGTGTATGGGTAAAATAACGTTCATGAAAGTAGCTCATGTGAGGGGTTACGCCTTACACGTGGGTCAGCAT
>JABUQX010019630.1:35000-40000 GCA_015478945.1 Trachelipus rathkii | reverse complement strand
CAGTGGATTGATATATGACAAAATATGTATCATTCTGAAACAATGAAAAGTAAAAGCCCAATATGTCGTTAAGAATTACATAAAACACTCGTAATTAATAGCAATAATATTATTGGCATACCAATTCTAACACAGCTCCATTGCTCGGAGCCCTAGCTAAGAGTCACGAGTGTGATGGGCCTCAGCGTGGCATTCCCGCATTCAGCCAATCACAGCTCTTTTCCTTGGCATCTTCTCCTTGTTGCTAGGAGAAGAGCCAAGACATTTTGGGTTTACAATAAGAATGGGAGGAGAGACACCTTTATATTTAAAGGGGTATGCACGAGACTTGCAAACAGCCTCTTACAGGTTTGCATCCCTTCTTTGACATGCATGCAGATGTTTTACAAAGTTCCCTACTTTAACTTCGGCCCATCTTTGGTGATCTCGAGTGCAGGAGAAATAACTGCCTCACAACCACAAGTGGAGCTTGGGGTTGTGTTTTCAGAGGTATTTCTCCACACCCTCCTTCTGGGTGATAGAACATGCGGAAGGAATAAGGGAAAGAACGGAAGCACTAATTAGAGAATGCTAGAAGAAATTTTTCAAAAATATGGGCTCGTATAACGACTTTTTTATAACTACACAAGGCAGTCCTCGTCAGATATAACTGTTTCTCAGTATCTTTTCCAATCTTCTATCATCTTTCGTCGTCGATCTCTGTTATTTCTCGTTTCAAACCTTTTTTTCAAAATCGCACTCTCAAATGCGAAAATAATCTTTCTTTTATTTATTTGTTTGTTTACGGGAAACCTTGCCGGTAATTTTTGAATTTTTATTAATCCCGTAGCTTTCCTATACGTCAAAAATCCATTATCTCACACTTGTAAGTCTTCATTTGAGCGGAAAAGTTTAAAAGGATATTACCTCTTCTTCCTTCTCATGCTTTTATCAACTTTGTTTTGATTCATTTTCGTACGAACAAGGTCGTTTCTATGGCGACGAAGAATACTATAGGTATTTGGTCCGAGCTTTTATGGTCGTCTTTCGCCAGATGGGTTTCCATGAAGACGGATAGGGAGATTTAAGTTTCGTTTGTGAGTAAGCGGTCAATCCTCGTGAGGTGAATAGAGAGACCCTTTTTTTTCTTCGAGGGCATTTTAAATTTAATTTTCGCATTTAATTCTTTCTTATTATTCTAATGTTAATAGAAAGATATAGGCTACTGAAGTAAGTTGGGAAAGAAAGAAGTTTATCTTATAATTAACATGCGAAATAAATTTGGCTAGGTATTATAAATTTCATAAATGAGCTTTGCGCCATAAAATGTATATTAATGCATTTGTTAAGATGGTTGGACCTCTTTAAAGTCCTATTTTGTTCGCTTTGCTCCTACGCTAAATGCGCGCGCAGATTTGCTACAATAGAGTTTTTTTTTGTTTACAACATTTTATTACCTTTGATATATAACATAGAGAATAATACATTTTCTACACTTGTAGCATGAAATAATTTACCAAAATTTCAATTTTTCTTCATAAAAGTCAATAAGTTTTAATAAATATTAATTTGCAATTTTTTAATTTCCTTTCCGGTCGTCAGAATATTGTACCAATTTGGTCACTTTTCTAAACCTTTTAAATTTGGAAAAGGACTTTAAAGCAAGCACATTCCTACTTCATTAACACAAATCAATTTTAACCGAAAATTTTTATAAATTTTAATAAGATTATAATGCATTCAGATAGAAAAATTATTTTAATGATTAACTAAATTGAACAATGAATGATTTCCCATTTTTTTCAAAATGTTGTTAATCTCGACAGATAGATTTTGGGTGTAAGTATCTCAAACGCGATTTCCATTCAAAAGTATTGTCAGGATCGTGACGTCAAACGCGTCATCCTTTTCCTGAACCTTTTAACTAACGAACGAAAATTTTGTTTACAATTGATTCCCGTAAACTATCCGCTATATCAACATTTGAAATATTAAAGAAAATGCATAGTCTATCATATACAAATTAATACTCTTCATTTTTGGAGGATACTGAAAAAAATAATTTACTTACGTTTAAATACTTTTTCGGAGTTTGAAAGGCGACAACTCAATTCTTTCTACTCGACCTGGCGTTCAGGCCTAATCTTAAGCGCATTAGTACTCAGTCAATGGCTGAAACTTTTCTACAAACGGGAGAAGGGAAATTCCGGAGTTGCCGGTTTTCGCAATTTAGGTTATTTGAAATATTTTATATTTGCCTTACAGTAATAAAAAGGTACATTCGCATGCAAACAAATAGATATTATTGGAGACAAGCACTTCAAATAATTTGCCATTTTGGCTTACAATAGATTTATAACAATTTTTATTTATTTCCGCATTTTTCTTTTTATTTGTATTACTACCATTTCTTAGGGGTGATACTTTTAAGTTTATTTATAGAAGAAACATGCCATTCTTTTACATTTTGTTCATGATTGTTCTTTAATACAATTTTTGTTTATCGTATCACTCATCAACTAGTTCATTTTTATTTATAACATTGTTTATATTATCAAAATTTTCAGCACTGGTTATAGTTTCTAGGTTTTGATGATTTTTGCTATTTTTGTTATCAGAATTGTTTTTGTTGTTTTCATTGTTGGTATTATTATTATTATTATTATTATTATTATTATTATTATTATTATTATTATTATTATTATTATTATTATTATTATTATTATTATTATTATTATTATTATTATTATTATTATTATTATTATTTCAGTAATTCCAATCATATCTATCATTATTATTATTATTATTATTATTATTATTATTATTATTATTATTATTATTATTATTATTATTATTATTATTGGTAGTAGTAGTAGTAGTATTAGTAGTAGTATTTTGGCTACTATTGTTATTAAAATTTATGCGTTTATGTTTTTTATATAATTATTTTCAATTACACCAACACTGCTATGTTCTAAGTTTATTTTGAAACACTTTCCACTCGATGGGGGGTGGGGTTGTTGATGATTTGAGCTTTTTGGGTAAGGCGGCCTTTTTTTCTGTGACCTATTTTTTCAGGACCGGAGGCTTTGTGTTGCCGACCGCTCGTTCTTTCTTTCTTAAGCTGTGATTTGGAAGAGTGTGTCAGCTATGTGGGTGAGCGTGTGTATATCCACACTCTGTGTGATCTTGTGTATATTTTGATATATCGAGGAAGGCAAAGCGGCGATGAAGTATTCTTTCACAAAGCTTGGATGATTTTCGAGGAGGTTTACAGCACTTTTCTCTCCAATTGTTGTCCTTGTTCGAGTCAGGAACTCGCTGGGTAATTTAATTGAGCACACAAATTTGACTTCAGGTTTGTGCGTAGGGATGGGGGTGCTTGCGTTGTGAGGTGTTTCTTTTCTTCGATGAGAAGCTGGTTTGTTTTCGCCGTTGGAGGAATGTATCAGTTGAGGGGCGGGTGTTTTCTCCCTTTCCTATTTCCTCGAGAGGAGTTTTTCGCTTGAGCTTTTTGAGTCAATTTCTTTTTAGAGACCATTTTTATAGACTCTAAAAGTTACTGACTATTTGGATATTTCGTGGAGTCGTTTTTGAGTCAAGCTAAACGTTTGAATATTAGGCCTAAGATGGCTTGGCTTGAAAATCTCAAATCTTCGTGGCGATAACGGATTTGCTACTTTACTGTTTTAACAACTTGACTTTACAGTTTATTATTTTTAAATTTTATATAATAATTATTTCTTCACGTTGTTATAGTTCGACTCACACAATTTTATCCACAGTCAAATCGCACTGATTATAGCAACTTAGAAAGTACACAGAAAATGCCGAGAAGGAAAAATTTTTTTTTTTTTGCAATTCCGCAATTTAACACAAAAATCTGACTCCAGGGGGAACAATGCCCCCTTTGTCACTCCAGGCTGTCACCAAAAAGGATATGGGTTAAACTCGCTTTAAACCTCCTAATAATTAATTAATGATGGCTAATAAATCAGCCGTGGGGATATGCTTAATTTCTATGCAATGGCCTTATTAAATCAGTGGATTGATATATGACAAAATATGTATCACTCTGATAAACAATGAAAAGTAAGAGCCCAATATGTCGTTAAGAATTACATAAAACACTCGTAATTAATAACAATAATATTATTGGCACACCTATTCTAACACAGCTCCATTGCTCGGAGCCCTAGCTAAGAGTCACGAGTGTGATGGGCTCAGCGTGGCATTCCCGCCTTCAGCCAATCACAGCTCTTTTCTTGGCATTGGCATCTTCTCCTTGTTGCTAGGAGAAGAGCCAAGACATTTTGGGTTTACAATAAGAATGGAAGGAGAGATACCTTTATATTTAACCTTTTGATGCCGAGTGAGTGATTCCGCTTATAAATAAAAAAAAAAAAATTGTTTTTAATATCTTCATTAGACCTCTAATAAGGCGTTTTGATTTTTTTTTTTGATGCCCTATGCCCAAAAATAGGGTGATGCCATACGGCATCTCACGGAGTTAAGATCGTCGTAACAAATAAACTGCAATTCCTTTTTATTCAAATTTAGACTTTTAGTAATTGAATATATATATATATATATATATATATATATATATATATATATATATATATATATATATATATATATATATATATATATATATATATATATATATATATATATATATATATATATATATATATATATATATATATATAATAATAATAATAATCCGTGAGCGATCATTGGAGTAGACCATAAGCGGTGGAGGGCTTTCAAAGCGAGGTGTGGTCATTCCAATATCTAAAATATTTACCTGGAATGAAAACCGATAAAACAGTTTCTCTCCCTTGTAAAACACAAATATACGTCGCACTTTATGCATTATGTTCATAGTTTTTTATGCAATGCTTACAGCGTTTCCTTTCTTGACCCCAATCTTGTAAATGGTTTACCTCATCAAGCCTTACAGACTGCAGGGCGAACAGCAACCAGCTTTCTCTTTTTTCGGAATTTGTGGGGAATTT
>JABUQX010019630.1:10000-20000 GCA_015478945.1 Trachelipus rathkii | reverse complement strand
TATATATATATATAATATATAATATATATATAATATATAGTATATAATATATATATATTATATGATATATATTACAGTATATATATATATATATATATAATATTATACAGTATATATACGATATATATATTATTATAGTATATATATATAATTATATTATATATATATATATATATATATATAGTTATATAATATATATATATATATATTATATATATATATATATATAATGTGTGTGTATCTTACAAAAAATTGCAATATTTCAGAAGGTATGAGCGTCTTCCTTCTGAGGGTGCTATTACAGCATTTGTGTATGCCTTGAGAGACTGAAAATGAATAATAAAGAAAGTTTATTCACTTGCCTTATATAAGTTGGATATTTATTATATATTCTTTGCTACCGACTCAAGAGTTGTCTTGGCAATGGATTCCAACCAAATAAGCATTAAATTCAGTTCTAAAATAAAGAGCAGAAAGAATTTTTAGTTCCTTAGAGAATTTTTTTTTTTTAATTGAATGATATTTCTTGTAATTATATTTTTATCTGCATACTCATATATATATATATATATATATATATAAATATAAATATTATATGATATATATATATATATATATATATATATAATATATATATATAGTATATATGATATATTATAACACAATATATATATATATATATATATATATAAATATATATATATATATATATATATATATATATATATATATATATATAGTAAGTATTCAGCAATGATCGCTAATAGATATAAATTATAATAAAAGCCTTTAAAGAGAAACTTGTAAATAATTTAGAAGAGTCGGTATTTTATCTAAAGTAAGATTTATTATTATTAATATATTAAAGCACAAATTTTCGTTTCTTGTTCGGAAACCTCATCAGGTGCAGTTCTTTGTAAGACTAAAGTTAAAATTATTATTAACAATAAAAATTTAAAAAGTAATTTATATTTTAGATTTAAGATTTTTATAGAAATTAGTGGAGTTCATAATGTTGTTAAGAGTGGGATTAATATTGAATTCGCCTTTTTGTCTATTGTAATTATTGGTGTTAAGGATGCAGTAGGATTCAAATAGTTTTCTTCTGTGTAAATCTTTTGAATGTATGATAGGAGTCATGTTGTTAATGTCTATAGTGTGGTTATGTGTGGAACGATGTAATGTAAGGGCAGAATATTGATTGTCATTGGTAAGGTCATATTTGTGTTGGTACAGTCTACGCTTAAAATCATGAGTTTCGCCGATGTATAAGGAGTTGCAATGAAGGCAAGGAATTTTATAAACACATTGGGATATGGTAGTGGGTCGATTTATGTTAGGTCTAAGAATTAGCTAAGGGGTAGATTTCCTGAAGAGGTAAGATTGAAATTATTGGGTAAGATGTTTTTTAATTGTTTAAGAGGAATGTTAGGAATGGGTAAAAAAGGATTGTTTTTAGAGTGGTTGTGAGTGTGCGGTTGATAGAAGGATTGAAAAATTCTAATATTAACAACGTCATAAATAAATCAGATCTAGAACTATCAAAGGATCAAAAAATTATTTTGGGGTACAGTCTCGTGAAATATCTACAAAATTTACGAGGGACCCAATTTCGAAATTTCTTGTGGACTTTGAAAAATATAAAACCAACTTTAAAGAAGAATCTCACTCTCTGGATTTCATGGAAGGCCTCATCATTCATAAAATTTTCAACTCCTTAAATAAACAGAAAACACCCTCTAAATTTTACACAGCTCTCTATTCACTTACAAAAAATAACAACATCATAATTACAAGATCTGACAAATGTAATAATATAGTTATACTTAACAAAACTGACTATCTACATAAATGTAACGACTTACTTTCTGATAACAATACATATTCCCTCCTCACCAAAAATCCCTTAAGAACTTCTCAAAATAACTTTAACTATAAACTAAAAAACATTCTTTCAGAACATACTCATCTTCACAAAGATTTAAAAGCTACTTTCCCTTGCCTCTCCAAATTTTATGGAATCCCCAAAACACATAAACCAAATACTCCTCTTCGCCCCATCATCTCTAACATAGATTCTGTCCCCTATAAATTATCTAAATGGTTAGCTAAACAACTCTCACCTCTTGTTGGACACATTTCCTCATCACATATTACCAATTCTGAAGATTTTATCATCAAAACTAGAAACATCAACCCACACTCCAACTCCCTCGTAAGTTTTGATGTAACTTCACTCTTCACCTCTGTACCTGTCCCTTTAACCCTTTCACTACTTTCACGTTTTATTGATGAAAACAATTTCATATTACCTTTTCCTTTCGATATTTTAAAACAATTAATCCTACTCACCCTGGAACATAACTTTTTCGAATTTAATAACACGTTTCTGAAACAAAATTCTGGACTTAGTATGGGTTCTCCCCTTTCTCCTGTATTAAGTAATATTTTTATGGAACTCCTTGAAATTTATTACATTTTTCCTAACCCCATCATGACTAATGTTACTTGGTACAGATATGTAGATGATATTTTTGCATCTATTCCTCCCAATATTAACCCACATAACATTCTCGATTTCCTCAACACTATTAACCCTAACATTAAATTCACCATTGAAACTTCCAGAAATAATTCCCTACCATTCCTTGACGTTCTTAACAACCTGGTCAGAATAAGTCTCACTACTCTCCCAATTCGCTGTTTACGTAAGACCTACTACAACCCAAGTGACACATTGGTTTCGTCCCATTTAAAACCAACACAAAAAATAGTACACTTTTCTTCTTTATTTCCTCCAGAGCTCTAAGAATATGCTCTCCCTCTTTCCTACAATCCGAATTTGATTACCTTTTCTCTATTTTTAACAAACTTTCCTACCCGAACTTCATTATACAACGTGCACTTAAACTAGCAAAAAAATCCTTCTATCAACCGCACACTCACAACCACTCTAAAAACAATCCTTTTTTACCCATTCCTAACATTCCTCTTAAACAATTAAAAAACATCTTACCCAATAATTTCAATCTTACCTCTTCAGGAAATTTACCCCTCAAAGCTATTCTTAGACCTAACATAAATCGACCCACTACCATACCCCAATGTGTTTATAAAATTCCTTGCCTTCATTGCAACTCCTTATACATCGGCGAAACTCATGATTTTAAGCGTAGACTGTACCAACACAAATATGACCTTACCAATGACAATCAATATTCTGCCCTTACATTACATCGTTCCACACATAACCACACTATAGACATTAACAACATGACTCCTATCATACATTCAAAAGATTTACACAGAAGAAAACTATTTGAATCCTACTGCATCCTTAACACCAATAATTACAATAGACAAAAAGGCGAATTCAATATTAATCCCACTCTTAACAACATTATGAACTCCACTAATTTCTATAAAAATCTTAAATCTAAAATATAAATTACTTTTTAAATTTTTATTGTTAATATTAAATTTAACTTTAGTCTTACAAAGAACTGCACCTGATGAGGTTTCCGAACAAGAAACGAAAATTTGTGCTGTAATATAATTAATAATAATAATATTACTTTAGATAAAATACCGACTCTTCTAAATTATTACAAGTTTCTCTTTAAAGGCTTTTATTATAAGATAATATATATATATATATATATAATAATATATATATATATATTATATATATATAATATATATATATATATATATATATATATATATATATAATATATATATATATATAATATAGGAGTCACTGCATACAGAGCCAAGCTTAGCGGGCCCCACAGGTCGTATTTAATTTTATTTTTACTATTACCTTCACTCCACTTATCTATCTATGTCTCAAATCTACCGCTTCTATCCGTCTTTACTCTCATTGTAGGGAGACTACTCCTCCTCCGGTCGGGAGATGTCGAGAGAAATCCGGACCCTCTAATTCATAATGCCCTATCTGCAAGCTACTTGTTGTGGATTAAATAGCATCAAAGATTAAAGATGCCGCCAAATGGGTCAACCTGACCTGCGCCCCATTCAACCCTCCCAGAAATAACACAGGGCTACACAATGCGCCAATCTGTAGCTCCCCCCTCCCAAAACTAATACACAATCACTCAATATACTACAATTCAATATCAACGGGATATCTAATAGCGGTCTAACTAATAAATCCATAGAACTCAATCATTTCCTGAAAAAAACAGAGCATTCATATAGCTATTTTACAAGAAGCCTCCCTCTCCCAAAACACTTCTCTCCCCCAGTTCTATGTTTACGATTCCAATTCATCCCCTTCCCAACCTCCGTCAACACTTCCCTCTTAACACTTGATTTCATAACGACAATCCATGCGCACAACACAACCCCTAACACCTCCACTCTATTCCCAGACACAATAATAAAATCCCAATCCTGTGCCATCCTCTTCAACAGGACCACTTATAACATCTTCAAACTCTATATTCGTCACCCACCACCCCGAATTCCCCCCAAACAACCTCACACCCCCCCTATCAATATTATCCACATTTCACAATCTTATCCTCGGAGGCAATTTTAAAGTTCACCACTCCATCTGGTATAAAGACTATCCCTCTGAAACCACGCGACAACCATATCCTTGAACGAACTTAGAATCTCTTAATATCCTTAATTCCAAAAACCTCCCCACCCGAATCCCTCCCCAAGCAAACCAATCCCCCACCTCCCCTGATGTCACATTCTGTACCCCCTCCTTACATCACCGACTAACCTGGGACACCACTACTGACCTACACTCAGACCACCTCCCCATTCTCATTTCTCTAACCTCCTCCCATCAAACCCCCCCAAAAAAGATCACTACATACATTAACTACAAAAAAGCTAACTGGCCAGCATTCACAGACCACATCGAAACCCACATTAACCCCACTCCAATCCATAACACAACATCCCTACACACCTCCATTATTCAATTAAATAACTTAATCACCAAATCAGCTAACCTACACATACCCACCCAAACTCTCCCCTGAAATCAGCCAACTCATAAACAAAAACTCCCTTCGAACTTAGAACCGCATTTCCCAACGTATCACCAACAATAACCAAACCTCAATAGCCCAAATCCACCAGCCTCATAAACCACTAACACCACCAATAAGTTTAGAATACTTAACAATCCAAACATCTCACGCGATTGATAATAATTAAACATCTCACAACATCAAAAAAACTAAATAACTCTCGAAACAACCCCCCTCCCTCCCACGAATCCCCCTCCTTACCTGATAACTCCCTCCCTTCTCCAAAACAACAATCAGACCGCCTAGCAAAACATTATGCAAACATTTCTCGCAAACCAACCCACCCCAACAACAGAAAAAATAAAAAAAACAACTCAGAAAACTCCCCTCAGACCACAACTCCCCACCCCCTTTTACAACAGAAAGGATATCAGAAACCATCAAAACTCTCAAAAATTCTCCGGCTACAGGACCAGACTCAATCTCTAACCTACATCTAAAACACCTCGGTGAAAAGGCACTTCTCCTTATCACAGAAATCTTCAACAAATCCTGGCAACTTAACTATATACCCTCAATCTGGAAACAAGCATTCATACTCCCAAAACTCAAACCTAAAAAAGACCCCAACTCCCCCTCCTCTTACCGCCCAATTTCCCTCCTCTCCTCCATCAGTAAACTGCTGGAGAAACTAATATTAAACAAAATCTCCCCTCTCATCACCCTCCCAGATTTCCAACATGGCTTTAAGAGCAACCACTCCACAACTACAGCCCTTACCTCCCTCACCCAACACATCATCAACGGCTTCAACCAATCCCCATCCCATAGATCCATTCTCACAGCAATCAACATCAACAAAGCCTTTGACACGGTCCCCACATTCAATCTTATTCAAAAAATCCTTCAATCTCCCCTAGAAAATAACGACAAAAAATGGCTTTCTAACTTTCTCACTAACCGATTTGCCAAGGTTCTCGACAAAAACAACCTCTCCCACTCAATTAAATTACAAAATGGCGTCCCACAGGGCGCCATTCTCTCTCCATTCCTCTTCAATCTTTTCACAGTAGACCTGCCCATCCCTACACACCACTCCACCAAACTTATCACATACGCAGATGATATCAGCCTCATTTCCCAACATCCAGATGTAAATATATCCACTCATCACACCCAAGAATATCTACAACAATTAGAAACTTGGTTACTCTCCAACAGAATGACCGCCTCCCCCCTCAAATCCTCTATCACCATCCTAACTACCGACCAGGGTTTTGGAGTCGGTTCAAAAAATTTCCGACTCCAACTCCGACTCCACCCTCTTCAAAATTACCGACTCCAACTCCGACGTCTTGAAAATTACCGATTCCGACTCCGACTCCGACCTTTTGAAAATTAGGGACTTTGCCTCCGACTCTGACTCGGACTATGACTCCGACTCCAGCCTCACACCCTCTTCAAAAATACCTACACTCTTTAGAAAACTGGCTAATCACCACCCGACTGACTCCATCTCCGCTTCAGTCCTCCATAACCCTGTTAACCACCGACCGCCACCAATCATCACTCCACCCAATAGTTTTCCTGAACAATAATCCCCTCCCCCTTAACAAAACCCCAAAAATACTAGGACTTACCTATGACACTCACATGACGTTCTCCCCCCGATCGACCAAATCACATCATCAACCCAACGAAAACTAAACACCCTCCGAACACTTTCCCAACATAACTTCAGTGACCAGGAACACACCCTTACCACCAATATAAAAAACAAAACCCTTAGAACTAAAATAAAAACTATGCTTCCCCCAGCATGTTCTAGGTACTTTCAAAATCACACTCAAAAAAATTACAAAATCACACAAAACCACCGTCGCTTAGAAGTTATCATGAGATGCACTAAAACTTACCCCCATCCAAGATGGTACATACGAGACTTACATCCTTCCTATCTCCACCCACTTGGAGATGGTGGGGACTCAATTCTACCAGAAAACCCTAAATCCAACCCACCCATGTCACCAAATATTCTCCAACCCCTCCCGACACAGACTAAAATCCCCACCCTCATCACCAGCTAAATTCTATAATGACATCTACAACCTTATTCCCCCTCCCCCTCCCAATAGGTCATGGCTTACACATATCCATACACAACTAACTAACACGTACCTACAAAACCGCCCCAATAACAATTTACTAAACTCCCCCTCCCAAAAAATTTCCCCTATAGAAGAAACACTGTCCAGAAGAGGCCAAATTGACCTCGCCCGGAGCAGATCAGGTCACCACCCAAAACTATTACAATATAAATATAGATTCAAACTAGACAATGTTACCTCCCCCACTTGCACCAGATGTCACATTTCCCAGGACAATATAGAGCACCTCCTTCTTACGTGCTCCGCTCTCAACGCCCCCGTGCCAACTTCTCTATATCTTCCCTTCTGGACCTGTCGAACCGCCCAAGAGCGGTGGCCGGTTTCCTGGAAGCGGTGCAAAAATTGTGGCCCGAGAAACCAGCAGGGCGATGGGTAGAAGTATATATATATATATATATATATATATATATATATATATATATATATATATAAATTATAGATAGTATATTACAAAAATATAATATATATATATATATATAATATATATATATATATATATATATATATATATAGCTCTTTTTATAGTTATTATTTATTATTATTATATTATTATATTATTATTATTATTATTATTATTATTATTATTATTATTATTATTATTATTATTATTATTATTATTATTATTATTATTATTATTATTATTATTATTATTATTAATTATTATTATTATTATTATTATTATTATTATTATTATTATTATTATTAGTTCGTTAGGAAATAATATATTTATTTATTTCATGCGCGAAAACAGTGTTTTTAAAGATTTTAAACTTGAAATAATAGTCCTCCAAATTTCATATTTATAACATTGGTCTATGGACAAAATCATCAATTGTGACGTCACCGGTCGATTTTCATAAAAAATTATAAGAATTTTTTCGAATGATTTTTAAAGAAAGAGAATCGTAAAAAAAGTTCTAAAAATGAGCCAAAGAAAAATTATGAAGTCTCCAAAAATTTTAAAAATTAAAGGACAATTAACAGCCAGATGTTGATTTCCAGCACTCACGGATCGGTGAGTACGGAGAGCGGAACTCACTGTAGACAAATGCTCGTGCACTATGCATTCATATCCGACTAAAAAATAATATTCATAGTGTTTCCTAATGATCAAGTAAAATAATATTTTTTCAAAATTAAAAATGTACTTTTTTTATCACTTATCATATATATATATATATATATATATATATAATTATATATAATATATATATATATTTATATATATATATTATATAATACTATATATATATATATATATATATATATATAATATATATGGTTTAACATAAGGTAATTTATTTTTTTTTAGGAAAAGAAATTTTATTATACGAAAAGTAACTACAGTCAAATTCAAGAATTTGCAAAGAAAAGGGTAAAAGCTATCGCCGCTTAAATATATATATATATATATATATATATATATATATAAATATATAATAATATATATATATATATAATAATATTATATATATAGTTATATATATATTATATATATAAATATGGATTTTAATTTTTAAAGAACTAAAATATTGTTCAAAATGAGTTATAAGAATATCTAATATAATTGATCATTGTTTAAGCAATAATATATCATGTCATGCATCTACTTTCTCTATGCAGAGGGAAGAAATCAATCGTTATGCAGTATATTGGCTACAGTTAATAACTACAATATATTAGCAGAGAAGGTAACATTATATGTGAAATTTAATTTAATTTTATAATAATAATATATTTGAACACTCTAACCATTTTTTTTCTTATAAAACTTCAAAAAAAACACAACAATATATAAATATAAATTATATATAGTATATATATATATATATATATATATATATATATAATATATATATATATATATATATATATAATTATAATATATATGAGTATATAGAAATATATCCCTACATATCATTTTTAGCCCTATTTATATTAAAATAATTATTTTATTTATATTAATGTGTAATAATACATATTTATACCTATATGAGGTATATATAGAGTATATATAATATATATATAATATATAGTATATAATATGATAGTATATATATTTTATATATATATATATATATATATATGGGGGCTGGCCTTTGAGTACTCAGCAATTATGGGAGGAGAAGACCGGGAGCTTTATAAGCTAAACTTGAAACGTTCTTTTTTGGGAATGTGGATGGCCTAGTGCAGCGCTTCCGAACCTCTTTCCTCTCCCGTACCCCTTTATTAGGCTTTTCATGTATTAGTACCCCTTTTCTCATAAAGAAACCCCACCCATATCTTCACGCAAAAAGTTTGTTTTTTGTTTGGTAGTAATGTTCTTAGAGTTAGCTAAATAATCAAAAGACTCAAATTAATGACATTTATATATATGATTTCATTTTTGAATATACATTTTACAATTTATTTCAGTTTTTTATAATAGTTTTTTCATTTTTTGATGTTTTCCGCCATTTAAAAAAATTATTATTATTATTATTATTATTATTATTATTATTATTATTATTATTATTATTATTATTATTATTATTATTATTATTATTATTATTATTATTATTGATTATTATAGTATTAATTTATTGTTCGTTTTGATATTTATTATTATATTATTATTATTTTTATTATTAATTATTATATTCTTATTATTTATTATTATTTTAAAAAATATATATTATATAATTTTGGAACCACATTTCAGAGTATTGTATAAAACATCGTATCTGAATGGGGTAAAAAGTAATTAAGTTCCAACTATACTTTACACACAAACACACACATTACACAAACCACCACACACACATCAATATATATATTTT
Source organism: Trachelipus rathkii (assembly GCA_015478945.1). NCBI lineage: Eukaryota > Metazoa > Arthropoda > Malacostraca > Isopoda > Trachelipodidae > Trachelipus > Trachelipus rathkii. The sequence continues at coordinate 10,001 of JABUQX010019630.1, read as the reverse complement.
T